>ML359598.1:0-60733 GCA_005239505.1 Nicotiana paniculata
CTTGGAGAGCATAAACTGAAGCTCCCAGCTTCTGGTGTGATCTTGGATGGTCACGAGTGCGAGCTCGCGGATGCGGGGCACGAGTTGTAGAAGCAAAAAGGCATGGGCTGGCCAGGCACCACAGGCGCAAAGAATTGGTTGCGGGTGCGAAGACCGCAGACGCGAAGAATTGGCCGCGAGTGCGAAGACCGAAGGCGCGAAAATCGATGGGTAGTGAGTGTTTAAAGCGGGGGTTTGAGCCTTTTTTCTCATTTCTTCATTCTTGGGCGATTTTTGGAGATTCTTGAGAGGGATATTCACCTAGCAACTTGGAGGTAAGTCGATCCCACCTATTGCAAGTTAATTACTTGGATTATATCTAGATTTTAACATGGAAAATCATGAAAATTTATGAAAAAGTTGAAAATTTTGAAGAAAAACCTAGAATTTGCATTCTTGTATTTTTTACCATGAATTTGAGCATGGAATTAGAGTAAATTGTATATTTGAGTTAGCAAGGCTATGGGTAATCATTATCTTCGAAAAGCTTCGGAATCCGGGCACGTGGGCCCGAGATTTGTCAACTTTCCGAGTGGANATTAGAGTATATTTTCATTGGTTTGCTCGTTATTTGGATAGCTTTGGGGCGTTGTGCATCAATTTGAGTCGTCGGAGGGGCTCGGAGGCCGGTTATGAATCTTCGGAGCGTGGTAAGTCTCCTTTCTAACTTTGTGAGGGGGAATTGTCTCCCTAGGTGAACTAATTAAGTATGTGCTACTATCTGTGGGGGCTACATACGCACGAGGTGACGGGAGTCCGTGTGTAGATACTATTGTTCCATGTCCGGGTAATCTAGGACCCACTAGCATGCCTTACTTGTTGTACTTGTGATCTTGCCAAGTAATATTAGACCGCTAATATAATCGACATAGTAATTGAATATCTAAGAAGACTAGAGTTCATTTTCTCAATCATATAGAAAGAGAATTGATTTCCTCCGCGGATAATTGTATACCTGATAAGGTAATATTATTGAGTATTATTAAACTTGTCAAATGAGTTTCAAAATAAAGATTTAAATGCTATTTTTCGTGTTCCTTTAAGAGGATTTTATCATTTCTTGAGAAGCTATTTTCTTGATAAAAATGCGGATTTATTATGTGAATACGTGTACATATGAGCACCTGAGTCACAGGTATGATTCGCGAGCAGGTTAGCCTTATTATTATTATGTTGACTGTGTCGCATGATTGATTCGCGAGCGGGGAAAATAGATGCATCTATGGTTCGAGCCGTTCGACCCTTGATAGTGCACAGTTTATGTTTATGTTGGTTCGGACCGTCGACCCTCGGCATTGCTTGCGCATGATATTTACTGCGTATTTGCTGTGATTTATACATGTTTATCGGCCTAAGGAAGTTTTAATGGCCAGTTATGAGGAAGGAGAATTGATGTGTAAAATGTGAAATAAGTCTGATGTTTCATANCTTTGGGGACTTAGGCGAGCTGCATCATCCGGAGGCGATCCGCAACTGGCAGAGTCTCTCTCGTATTGTATTCATTTTGTTTTAAATTTCATTGTCCAATTTGTATCTCGGACAAGCTTTGTAATGATTGTATAAATTCTTAGAAATTGCTCATGCACTTGTGACACCGGGTTCTGGGATATGTTTGGGATATATTTTCTAAAATAGAATATTTAAACCATCGTATTTGCTTAACGAATTTTTGTTTATTTATTACGTAATAAGTTAAAGGTAATGATTTCAAATGTTAAAACAAGAATTTATTTCAACTAATTAATGATGGGATTGCTTGACGATGGTGTCCGGCGCCATCACGACCTTAATAGATTTTGGGTCGTGACAAGCCTCAAAACCTGTACAATTAAGTATAGAAGCGTAGCATGAGTACATAAAAAAATATGTACCCAGTGAGTATCCCGCGTAACCTCGAAGAAGTAGTGACGAGAGGTCGACTTGACACTCACTAAGGTCCAACAAAATATTTAAACAAGATATAATATCAGTAATAGTCATACGAGGATGATGAAATCAGTAAACATTAAAGATAACTGCAATTCAAATAAATACTGGAAGTAAATAAACAATTATTACTTCATTTTTTCTTTTTAAAATATCTGCCCACTCAATATCCATAAAAATCATTAACAATTTAGCATGCGCATACATGATAAGGACAACCGGCCTGAGCCATCATAATAATCATATATGTGCACTTCCGAGGGACGAACGACCCGAACCATAATTATATCTTTCAATCTCGTCGTGGCGTACGGCCCGCTCCCATGAGAGTGGGGGAAATAATACTCCGCTCGCGGAATGTAAATTGCGATGCGGTCACATGCACACACAATCCACACAATATTCTTTATAAATTACTTTTCAGTGATCAATTCCTTTAAAATTCTCAAATTCCATGATCTCAGGGAAACAAAGCCACATATAACATTAATTCATTGAGCATATAGTTCATTTCAGGGGAAAATACAAAGCATGGTGTAGGCCTAACTACCCGGACATAACAATAATAGATGATACGTACGGACTCTCGTCACTTTGTACGTACGTAGCCCCCACAAACATTATCACGTAGTCATTTAAAATCACCTAGGGGGATAATTCCCTCTTACAAGGTTATAAAGGAGGCTCACCTCGTGTCGAACCTACTCTCCGGGTCAAGAACGCGCCCGAAACTCCAAAACTCGTCACCCAAGGACTCGAAACTAGCCAAATGTTACATAAATATATCAATTTACACTCAAAAGTATGGAATTCTCCTATTTACTTAGTTATTTCACCTTACTTTAAAAAATCCTAAAATACACCACCGGGCCCACATGCTCGGATTCCGGAAATTTTCAAAGGAATCAATTACCCATAACCTAAGGATCATTAATATGTGATTTTTGTATGATTTCATGGCTAATTAAAGGGTTATTTCCTAATTTTTTATAAAGCCCTAGGTTACTACTCAAATCCTTAATTTTTCACTAATTAGGTAGTTAATTCAACTAGGAATTCATGCATTAACTAACTTTAGGGTAGAATTTACTTACCTTTCAGTAGCTAGATCGTGGAGCTCTTTCCCAAGCTTCCAAGGTCTCTAATAGTGGAAGAAAATGGGGTGAAATGAAATAATCTCGTGGTTTAAAGAACTCACTGCCTACTGTGGTTTCGCACCTGCGGCTAAAGGACCGCACCTACGGTCTCGCACCAGCGAGTAAATGCTCGCACCTGCGGAAATGGGGCAAGGGGCCTGGGCTTGCACCTGCGCAGAGGAGCTTGCACCTACTGCTCCGCTCCTACGGATATTATCCGCACCTGCGAGAAATGGGACAAGGGCCTGGGCTCGCACCTGCGGAGAGGAGCTCGCACCTGCGGCTTCGCTCTTGCGGATATTATCCGCACCCGCGAGAAATGGGCAGCCTCACCTGAAGCCGCACCTGCGAGGCAAGGACAACAGGAGCGGTATCGCTCCTGCAACTGGGCAACCGCACATGCGGTCACACCAGATCAGGTGCACCAACAACTGCTTCCGCTAGTTTTTGGCCTTGTTTGGTGCCCGAGAGGCACTTGGGCTCACCCGAGCCCCCGTCCAAATATACCAATAAGTCCCAAATCATAATACGGACTCGCTCGAGCCTTCGGAACACCCACAACAACGCTAAAACTCAAAATCACACCTCAAAACCCCTAGAATCAAACTTAGGAACTTTAAGTTTCTTGAATTCGCTAACAATGCGCCGAACTGACCTATACTACTCGGAATGACCCCAAATTTTGCGAGCAAGTCATAAATGACATAACGGAACTATTCCTGATCTCAGAATTCCGTTTGGACCTCGATAACACAAAAACACGTCCCAAACCACAATTTGAACTTAAGGAAACTCTTATTTCGCCATTGGGCGTCGAAACGCTCTCGTGTCGTCCAAAACCCATTCCGAACATATGCCCAAATCTAAAATCATCATACAAAGCTACCGGAACTGTCGAAACTTGATTCCGAGGTCGTTTACTCAAAATGTTAACCGAAGTCAAACTTGGCCTTAAAGGCCAACCTTAAGGAACCAAGTGTTCCTATATCACTCTAAACACTTCTGAATCCCGAACCACCCGTCCCCGCAAGTCATAAATCACAATAAGCCGCTATGGGAAGTTTCATTTAAGGTAATGGGGTCCATAATGCAAAACGACCGGTCGGGTCGTTACATTTGCGACTGAATCAATCACAAATTTCTCCAGGAATTACTCATATTTGTGTCACGAACCAAATTTCCCTCTGTTGGGTATCGTGATGGCACCTAGTATTAGGGAATAGGTAAGCCTAGCAGTTACTGAATAGCAACAATAATAAAAGGAAAACTAACAGTCTCGATATAGAATTTCAACAGAATGTACAAACTTTCCCAAAACCGGTAATACAAGTCATAAGCTCTATGAATCTTCTACAACTTCTAAAAACATCTGTTTGGAAATAAATACAACAGTGTATGAATAATAAATACAAAGAAGGTGACTCCGAAGCTTGCGAACGCAGCAGCAGGGTACCTTGAGTCTCCTCGGCAATCATCCACACAGCTACTACAATATATATACATGGATCTGCACACAAAAAATGTGCAGAAATATAGTATGAGCACACCACAACGTTGCCCAGTAAGTATCAAGACTAACCTCGATGGAGTAGTGACGAGGACTAGTCAAGACACCACTGGTCTACAAGATAAATACATGAATATAGAAATGACCAAACGTTACATCTACCTAAGACTTCACGGAATAATTTACAACAATGACAATATAAAGGGGAAGGAAAATTACATAATCAATCACGAAACAGCACAAAAATACACAGAGAGATGGAAAGCAAAACAAGCAAAATCGAAAGGATACACAATACAATAGAGAACACCAATAACTCAACTCCACGTCGGTTTATTCACATGGGGCCTTAGCCATTAAAATCCATAACTGGTATAAACCTTTAAACAACAGTTCATATGAAAACTTTTGCAAATAAAATCATTTTTGTATGGAAGAGTTTCCTTTGAAAACCTACTTTCTCCAAAAGTAGATATAAGTATATTTAGAAGAGAGAATTACGTAAAACATAATTTCCTTCAAAATACGAAACTTCTCAAAGATGTTTTCCCAATAAACGACTTCCAAATATCATTTTAGGCAAGACTAGTGCTTTTCAAATATACCTTCTATGTAAAAGGCATTCAAGTATAATCATTTCAAAACTTATGCTTTTTCAATAATACTTTTTAATAACATCCCTTGATCAAAATATCCTCAAGATTTATCCACCGGAACTTAGTCCGTAACTCAGAAATTTCCATACAGTACAGGAGGAATATCAAATCTTACCAATAGATGCAGTAAGAGATCAGTAGAAATATCCAAATTTAGAACAAGGAATAAAATACAAAGACAAGTGCACGGCATCACCCTTCGTGCTTTTACTCTCATCCTCACCAAAACAAGTGCATGGCATCACCCTTCGTGTTTTACTCTCATCCTTACCAAAACAAGTACACGGCATCACCCGTCGTGCTTTACTCTCATCCTTACCGAAACAAGTGCATGACATCGCCCTTCGTGCTTTACTCTCATAACATGGCACGACATTATCCGTCATGCTTTAATATCATAACATGGCACGGAATGATCCTTCGTGCTTTAATAACATGGCACGGCATTATCCTTCGTGCTTTAATATCATAACATGGCACGACATTATCCTTCGTGCTTTAATAACATGGCACGGCATTATCCTTCGTGCTTTAATATCATAACATGGCACGACATTATCCTTCGTGCTTTAATAACATGGCATGACATTATCCTTCGTGCTTTAATATCATAACATGGTACGGCATCACTCTTCGTGCTTTTACACGCTCATCCTCACAATACACGACATCACCCTTCGTGCTTTACACTCTTCCTCACCTAAACAATATCAAGAACAACAGTTTGGCAAGGAAAAACCAATAATATGACCCATAAATCACCACATCCCGGCAAGGGAGTCAACAATACAAACAATACCATTAACAGTATAACCAGTAATAGAAACCACAACATTCCGGCAAGGGAGTCAACAGCACAAACAATATCATTAACAACATAAACAGTAATAGAAACCATCACTTCCCGGCAAGGGAGTCAACAATACAAACCATATCATTAACAGCATAAACAGTAACAGAAACCATAATATCCCGACAAGGGAAACAGCTATAACCAATCTCACCTAAACAGTTAACTTCACGGAATAACACTCAGCTTAAACAAAGGCCCAGTAATAGGCTACATCAAGGAAATAGCAATAGCATAAATGTCTAACAATTAGACCTAAGTAGCACTTAAGGGAATAGTCATATAAATCCCAATGTAAGACTCACGGGCATGCTTGACTCCAACAAATAGATGTTCCAACTACGGCTAGTCAACTATAAGGCTAGATGACACAAATTATAGTCAATTAGGCAAGCTATGGAGAAAATATAGCATGACGATGAGAGAAGTAGAATATTTAGTTAAGTCAATTAAGGCCAAATATCCAACGAAGGAATCCAAAAATAAATAATTCTAATTTAAACAGGAAGGGATGAAATTAACAACCAAGGATTCAAATGTAACAATTACAAATCATACACATGTAATATAAGAACCTACGAATCCTAAAAGGCCAATCTAATTGCAAATAAGTTCGAGTACACACTCGTCACCTCGCATACTCGGACTACAATCAATAAGGAAGACTCAATCCTAAAGGGTAGTTCCCCCACACAAGGTTAGGCAAGATACTTACCTCAAAGACGACAATCCGGTACTCAAAAATAGACTTCTCAGGCGGAAAGACCTCCGGACGGCTCACAATCAACTAAAATAACTTCAAAATACACATAAAACGTATAAGGAACTATCTCGAACAATAAAGTTTCAAACTTTACAAAATTATGAAAATCGACCAAAATGTCGACCCCAGGCCCGCACCTCGGAACCCGACAAATTTTACAAATTCTGATTACCCATTCTGATACGAGTTTACCCATATTAAATTTATCCAATTCCGATAACATTTGGTCTTTCAAATCATGATTTTACATTTTTGAAGTTTTCTTTCAAAACCCACAACTTCCTCAACCCAAAACACAATTTAAATGATGGAAACAAGAACTAATTCATGAAATATAACTGATTCTAGTAGAAGAACAGTTACCCATTCGATTTGTGTGAAAAACCCTCAAAGAATCGCCCAAAACCGAGTTCTAGAAGTCAAAATATGTCAAAAAATGGTGAAACCCCGATTTTTGGTAAACTTATATTCTGCCCAGGTGCTTTGTTCATCACAATCGCGGAAAACGAGACACAATTGCGTAGAAGGAAATGGTTACTGGCTTAAAATGCTTTACGCGATCGCGGAATAACTTACGTGATCGCGTATAAGGAGTAGGTTATCTTATGCGATCGCGAATGCAGTTATGCGAACGCGAAGAGGAAAAAGGAAGGCTGCCTGGATTATACTACGCGATCGCGAAGATGCTCACGCGAACGCGGAAGGGGAAAAGGTGGAGTTACGCGATCGCGAAGAGGAAATTTTGGGCGTCCAGCAAAGACACATTGCGATCGCGAAGGAAGCACTGCGATCGCAATGAAGGACTTCAGACACCAGAAGACAGCAGTTCAAAGTTGGAAGAAAATGACCCGTAGCCCATCCGAAATACACCCGAGGCCCCCGGGACCCCGTCTAATTACACAAACAAGTCATATAACCTAACACGGATTCGCTCGAGGTTTCAAACCACATAAAACAATACTAAAACGATGAATTAAACCAAAAATCAACGAAATTCCTCAAAACTTCTTTAAACATCAAATTTTGCAATTAAGGTCTGAATCACATCTAATGAAGTCCGTTTCTTGCCAAACTTAACATATATGACACAAATATTATATCGCTCCTGTAACGGGCTCCAGAACCAAGATAGGGCCGATACCACAGATTTCACATAGAACTTCATTTTCAAAATCTCTTATATTTTTCAGAAAATAATTTCCTTAAAAATTCATTTCTCGGACTTGGGACCTCGGAATTCGATTCTGGGCATACGCCCAAGTCCCATATTTTCCTATGGACCCTCCGGATCGTCAAATCACGGGTTCGGGTCCGGGTCCGGGTCCGTTTACCAAAAACGTTGACCGAAGTCAACTTTATTCAAATTTCTAATATAAAATTATCATTTTTATCAGTTTTTCACATAAAGGCTTTCCGGCTACACGCCCGGATTGCGCACGCGAATTAAGGTGAGATAGAAGGAGGTTTTCACGACCTCAAAACATAGAATTAGCTAAAAATATACGGGATGACCTTTTGGGTCATCACAATTTGCGATCGATTCAGTCGCAAATTGAAAATCCTAATTAAGATTTACGACTGAATCAATCGCGAATGGTGAATTTTTGATACTTTTAATTAATTAATAATCAATATTTACGATTGTTTCAGTCGTAATGATTAATTAAAGATTAATTTTATTTTTAATTTTTTTACGGAATCAATCGAAACTTTTTATTTATGTTTATTTTTTTAACTCTAGCCAGCGACTGAATCAGTAGCAAATTCGGTCGCAAATGGCTTAATTTCAAATGTCCCATATTTTTCAGTTTGCGAGGAATCCGTCATAAATTTTTGACTGATTCTGTTGCAAATATATTGCGACCAAGTGTTTTCCGACTGACACTTTTCAATCGCAAATCGGTCAAAAAAATATGATTTTGGACCGATTTGCGATTGATTTGACGGTCACAAATATACTGTTTTTTAGTAGTGTAAATTGTACATGCATCACTTTTTTTTTTTAAAAACAGTAGATCATGAGAATTGCATACTTTAGTTCAAGTGTTTTTTTTCTTGACCAATCCAAATACAGTAAGATTATTAAGGGTCTGTTTGGAAAGCCACCAGGTAAAATGAAATTGGTGTAGTTACTAGGTAGTAATTATACGGCCTATTAATTACACAGTTGAGCAATTATGATGACATGTTTGTTTGTCATAGTTAATTACGGCGTTATTACAAGTTTATGGTTTGGTTGCACAAGTGTAATTACACAGTTAGATTAAATTTTAAATGAAGTAATTATCAAAACTTAAAAGTTAATATAATAATATATGCCTATAAATTTTGATAAGTATCAATAATATTATATTTGGTATTTAAGATGTATATTTTTTCGTGAATATACATTAATTAGTAATCATATATTTATAACTAATATTGAAAAAATAATTTTTATATAAATTTTAAATTAATAGTATTCAATTTAGATACTTACAAAAACTAAAACTATATACGTTTGTAAGAACATCATGGAATTCATGATTGTAAGTACACCCTTACAATTACATCCAATTCTATGTTGATCGCGTAATGACTAAATAAACATGTCAAACTGTGTAATTACACCCAATTACGCTCAAATTCATTTCCATGGTGGCTTTCCAAACAGGCTCTGAATCGTATTTATATCTTACTGCTTCTTTATCCTTGAATAGGTAAAAAGGACAAATTTTAAACCGAAATAAATTCCTGATTGTTATAAATGAGATGAATGTATTTGTCTGTCCATTTAACCTACTTTGTATTCATTTACTCAATTAAGAAGTACATTAACTTATAACTAGTGAATGAATTTGTACATTTATAAATAGGGAACTTTGACCCTATGAAAGATATACCAAGAAAAGAAATAACAAAATCATTATCCCTCAAATTTATTTTGTCTCAATTAGTATATTGTTCTATTTTGCTCTCATTTCTTAACACGTTATCAGCACGAAGTTCTAACCAATTGGGGTTATCTACTTCATTCAAATTTTATCTTCTTCAAAAAAAGAGGTAGTTAATTTCTTTTCCCATCCAGGTATACATTCTTATGTTTATAACGTTTCTATTAGGATCTTCTTTAACCTGCAATTTAGTTACCATATGCTAACGTATTTTGAGTATGATTATAATAATTTCCTTGGTATAGAAACAATAAGCTTTGATTAAATTGTTATTTTATTATATAATCTACGAACAAAAATTTAAACCTATACATAAATAGACAAGTATTAAATTGAATTATAATTATTAGACTAATTAATTTCACATTCAAATATTAGTAATAACATCCTGCTTTTCTTAATTCCAAAAGGTATTAGTTATTGAATCTTTGATATTTATATTTACGTAAGTTTGGACGATGGAAAATATTAGTAATATGTGGCAGAACGAACGGAACTACTAGTTATATTACATATGAATCAGTGTGTTGAAAGTACTTGGTGAATTTACAAGGAACGACTATAATATCTATTTATTGTTTTAATGATTCATTACTATTAATATGTCTTCATGGCATGTGTATATTTATACCTAGAATTTTTAAGGCATACTACTTGTTATGTTTTTTTTTATCATGTAGATTAATTCTACTATTATGTAAGATAATTTATACTATATTAAATTTATCAAAACTTGAATTTGTGGCGATCTAAAATTATGTTCCATTCTCTAAAGAGAATGAGATAATTTGTGATAAATATTATATGAGCATAAGAAGTGGGTTCAAGTTCCACTGCACCATGAGGGTAAGACACCAAGTTCAAGTCCCGGTGCACCATGATGATAAGATGTTAAGTTCAAGTCCCATCATATTATGGCCTAACACGTCTCATATGAGTAAGACATTGGGTTCAGGTCCCAATGGCTCATACTGATGATAATAATGGCAGTGTGAAAATAATTTTAATGAAAAATCGTGAAGTCCACCCCAGTATCGGATCAACTCCATTCCCAGAAGCAAATGTGATAGCTATAAATCAAATGTCTGAAAGAAGACAAAATAATTATCATGGTCGTATAAATATATGTGGCCATGGCAAGGGACGAAATAATAATCGTCATGTTGGTGGTCGTTATTAACAAGAGAACAATAAGGATTCTCAGAATAATCCTTCAAAAAGCAAAGGTAATAATGTCTACCGATATGGTATGAAAAACATTGAGCATGAATTTATCGTACGCCTGAACATGTTATCAAAATTTATCAAGCCTCCATAAAAAGGAAAACAAAGTAAGGTTGAGACTAACTTCACTTTTCAAAATGATGATGAGGCGGGCCCCACCATGATAAAGTTGAAGCAAACCTTGCCTATAAAGATGATATTTTTGAAGGTCTTGCAAATATTACTCATTTAGAAGCTGGAGACTTTTTGGAACATCATAACTGAAGACTTATTATTGAAAAAAAAATTTATAAGAATAAATGTATTTCTTTTTATGAAGTTCATATTTGAATAAAACTTTTTATGTTGTTGGTATTTAATTTCATAAATGTAGTTTCTTTTGTTCTTAAAATTTTCAATATTATTTATGATGTATTTTTTTCTTTTCTTAAAGAATATGAAAATTTCCCAGTTTTCAGTTGGCCGTATGAATAATAAAGAAGAAATATGTCTTCTGGATAGTGCTACGACGCACACCATATTAAAAGATAAGAGATATTTCTCTTATTTAATCCTGAAAGAAGCCAATATAATTACAATATCTGGTAATACAAAATTAATTGAGAGCTCTGGAAGAGCGACTGTATTACTACCAGGAGGAACTATATTGGTTGTTAATGATGCATTATATTGTAGTAGGTCTCAAAGAAACTTGTTAAGTTTCAAAGATATTCGCCAAAATGACTATCATATTGAGACCACAATGAAGGAAATGTTGAATACCTTTATATTACTACGATAAAAGCGGAAAAGAAGTATGTACTTAAAAAACTTTTCGTATTTTCCTCCGGATTATACTACACTAATATTAGTATAGTTGAATCACATGCCATAGTAAACAAGAAGTTTACTAATGATTTTATAATTGGCATGACCGGTTGGGCCATCCCGGTTATAATATGATGCGCAAAATAATTGAGAATTCACATGGCATTCATCGAAGAACAAGAAGATTCTTCAAACTAAAGAATTCTCTTGTGCTGTATGTTCTCAAGGAAAACTGATTATTAGACCATCAGTAATTAAAATTGGAGTTGAATCTCCTGCATTTTTGGAACGTATACATAGTGATATATGTGGGCCCATACACCCTCCATGTGGACCATTCAGATATTATATGATTTTAATAGATGCATCTACAAGATGGTCACATGTGTGTTTGTTATCAACCCGCAATTTGACCTTTGCAAGGTTACTAGATCAATTAATAAGATTAAGAGCACAATTTTCAGATTATGCAATTAAGACACTTCGTCTTGATGATGCTAGTGAATTTACGTCCCAGGCCTTTAATGATTATTGCATATCAACTAGGATAACAATTGAGCATCATGTTGCTCATGTTCATACTCAAAACGGTCTACCATAATCATTGATCAAACGCCTCCAATTAATTACTACACTAATTTTTATGAGAACAAAACTTCCCATTTCGGCATGGGGCCATGCTATTTTGCATGCAGCAGCTCCTGTGCGGATCAGACCCACAAGTTATCATAAAGAATCCCCAGTACAATTGAATTTTGGTCAGAAGCCAAATATTTCTCATCTTAGAATATTTGGATGTGCGGTATATGTTCCAATTGCTCCACCACAACGCACAAATATGGGACCCAAAGAAGGTTGGGGATATATGTTGGGTATGAATCTCCTTCTATTATAAAATATTTGGAACCTATGACTGGCGATTTATTTACGGCAAGATTTGCTAATTGCCATTTTGATGAATCGATATACCCAATATGAGGGGGGGAAATAAGCAGTTGCAAAAAGAGATAGATTGGAACGCATTATCACTATCTCATTTAGATCCTCGAACAAAGCAATGTGACCACGAGCTTCAAAAGATAATTTATTTGTAAAATATTGCAAATCAACTGCCAGATGCATTCACTAACCTACCAAGGGTGACTAAGTCACATATTCCAGCTGCTAATGCTCCCATTCGAATTGATGTCCCGGGTGGACAATCCATAAATACAAATGAGTCTAAGCCACGCTTGAAACGTGGTAGACCAATTGGTTCCAAAGATAAAAATCCTCGAAAGCGAAAATGAGCAAATGATCTAGGAGATCATAATATGGAGGCAATTGATCAAAAAGAGCCTCGTGACATAACAAATGTTAAGACCTCAGAGGAGGTCCAAGTACCTGAAAATAATAAGAATTAAGAGATCTCAATAAATTATGTCTCAACGGGAAAAAGGTGAAACCGAAATAATATTATTATCGATAATATTTTTGCTTATAATATTGATGTTGAGATAATGCAACAAGATGAAGATCTTGAACCAAGATTTGTTGGTGAATGTAGATAAAGAAATGATTGGCCAAAATGGAAAGACACTATCCAGGCAAAATTAGCGTTACTTGAAAAACGTGAAGTATTCGAACGTATAGTCCGAACACCTTAAGGAATAAAACCAGAAGGATACAAATGGGTTTTTGTGCGAAAACGAAATGATAAAAATGAAGTCGTTAGATATAAAGCACGACTTGTTGCACAAGGATTTTTGCAAAGACCTGGCATTGATTATATGGAGACATATTCTCCTGTGGTGGATGCAATCACTTTCAGGTATCTTATAAATTTGGCAGCCCATGAAAAACTTGATATGCGTCTGATGGATGTTGTCACAGCCTACTTGTCTGTCACATTAGACAACAAAATTTATATGAAAATTCCCAAAGGGCTTAAAGTTCCTGAAACTAATAAAAGTTTTCAGGAAATTTGTTCAATAAAGCTTAAAAAATACTTATATAGATTGAAACAATCAGGGCGAATGTGGTATAATCACATGAGTGAGTATTTGCTAAAAGAAGGATATAAGAATGATCCAATTTGTCCTTGTGTATTTATAAGAAGGTCTGGATCTGAATTTGTTATAATTGTTGTGTATGTTGATGATCTAAATATCATTGGAACTCCTGGGAACTTCCAAAAGCAGTAGATTGTTTGAAGAAAGAGTTTGAAATGAAAGATCTTGGAAAGACAAAATTTTGTCTTGGTCTACAAATTGAGCATATGAAAGATGGATTTTTTGTCCATCAATCAACTTATACCGAAAAGATCCTAAAGCGTTTTTATATGTATAAAGTGCATTCATTGAGTACCCCGATGTTGTGAGATCACTTGATATAAATAAATATCCATTCCGACCTCACAAAAATGATGGAGAGCTCATTGGTGACGAAACTCCATATCTTAGTGCAATTGGGGCACTAATGTATCTTGCAAATAATAATCGACCAGATATAACTTTTGCAGTAAGTTTATTAGCAAGATTTAGTTCCTTTCCAACAATAAGACATTGGAATGGTGTTAAGCATATTTTTAGATACCTCCGAGGGACTATTGATATGGGATTATTTTATTCTTATGAATCCGATTCACAGTTGATTGGTTATGCAGATGCAGGTTATTTGTCTGACCCACATAAAGCCCGATCTCAAACAAGCTATCTATTTACTTGTGGGGGTACATCTATTTCATGGAGTTCAATAAAACAAACTTTAGCTGCTACATCTTCCAATCATGCAGAGATAATAGCTATTCATGAAGCTAGTCGAGAATGTGTATGGTTGAGATAAGTCACTCAACATATTCAACAATTGTGTGGTCTTTCTTTAAAAATGAAGATTCCAACGATATTGTATGAAGACAATGCTTCTTGCATAGCTCAACTTAAATGAGGATATATCAAAGGAGACAGAACAAAGCACATTTCACCAAAGTTCTTTTTCACACATGATCTTCAGCAAAATGGTGAGATAAATGTTCAACAAAACCGTTCAAGTAACAATCTAGCAGATTTATTCACTAAGTCATTGTCAACATCAACATTTGAGAAGCTGAGACATAAGATTGGAATGCGTCGTCTCCGAGATATCAAATAAAGCTTTCGTCGGGGGGAGTATAATACGCGATGTACTTTTTTTTCCTTAACCAAGGTTTTGTCCCAAGTGAGTTTTTCTTGTAAGGTTTTTAATGAGGCAGCACTCAATGCTTATTACAAGATATGTGTACTCTTTTTCCTACACTAGGCTTTTTCCCACTGGGTTTTTCTAGTAAGGTTTTAACGAGGCACATTATCTTTTAAATGGACATCCAAGGGGGAGTGTTATAAATGATATGAATGCATGTGAGTGAGATGAATGCATTTGTCTGTCCATTTAACCTACTTTGTATTCATGTACTCAATTAAGAAGCACATTAACTTATAACTAGTGAATGAATTTGTGCCTTTATAAATAGGGAACGTTTGACCCTGTGAAAAATATACCAAGAAAAGAAATAACAAAATCATTATCCCTCATATTTATTTTTTCTCAATTAGTATATTGTTCTATTTTGCTCTCATTTCTTAGTACTGATTAATAAGCTGGGATTATAAAAAATGAAGATAACAAGACAGGAGGACAGAACACTGTAGGAAACATGGACTGAACAACTGAACAACTGCCCAACCATTTTTATCAATGCTATTAAAATTATCACCAAAATCATTAAATTATTAAAATTATGGATTCAAATCTAATATTTTTTTAATTTTTTTTAATAAAAGTTATAAATACGTTCAGTTGAACTCATACTGAGATCCCAGCTTGTGATGGACTGTTTCCATGTCTTACAATTATTTCTTTGACAATTAACTATGTACTAACAGTGAGTTATAGGTTGCCAGTAGATTAGGGGTGTCAAATGGACAGGTTTGACCAATTTTGGGCGGGTCAAAATATGTTGATTCAATAATTGGGCAGGTCAAATAATCCGCCCAAAAGTTACTTGGGCTAAGATGGGTTGGGTCAAGATGGACTAAAATTTGGGTCATGCCCAACCCGTCCAACTCTTATCAAGCTTTATTCAAGGATTTTTTACATTCCTATACACTATATTAAACTATATTACCCTCTCTACTCAAGTTTTACTTTAATCATATTTTATATACTCAATTACCATTTATGTACATTTAAAGGAAATTAACAATAAAAGTTAGTATCCTAAAATAACTCTAACGTATGTTTCAATGTTTCTCTCTCCACATCCCACCCTCTTTCCCTACGTATCTTGCACTCACCCACAATTCCACTATTGACAATCATTAAAAAACTTTGAAGCTTTGAATTCGAATTTGGGTTTTCAAAAAAATTACTTGTTTGAATTGGGTGTTGTTGCAAAGAATTGAGAATTCTCTCTACGTCTCTCTCTATCTCTCAATCCCTAATTTCAGTAATGTAAAGCAAAGGAAAAGAGAGCAGCAATTTCACCATTGACATTCATTAAAAAGCTTTGAATTCGAATTTGGGTTTTCAAAAACCATTATTTGTTTGGATTGGGTGTTGTTGTAAAATAATTGGGAATATGGTTTGGAGTTTATATCTCAATTTTGAGGGTGTTTTGGTGAAGATTAAACTTGATTTTGGCTGAATTTCATATTGAAACTCGTCGAAGAAGAAGAAGAAGAAGAAGAAGAAGAAGAAGAAGAAGAAGAAGAAGAAGAAGAAGAAGAAGAAGAAGAAGAAGGCATGATATACATTATAGTTACGAAATTGTAGTGCAATTGTAGAAAAATGTATTCTTTTATTTATATATATTTTGTATTTAACAATTGTATGAAAGTTGAACAATATTGTATAAAAATTATATTTAAATGTATGATATTGTAGTTGTATATAACTGGGTAGAAATAATGTATGAAAATTGTAGATGAGTTGTAGATAAGTTGTATAATATATAATTAGTTGTATAAAATTTATTTTTTTACTATGTATAAATCAGATACAAAATATACAAAAGACATATTGTATAAAATTTGTATAAAATTTGTATTTAAGTTTTATGTTATTGTAGTTGTATTTAGCTGGGTAGAAATAAGAAGAATTAACCCAAATAGTCGTCCATCCAATTGATTAAACTAAAAATAGCCGGTGGATGTATAATATATACATAATTTATGAATTATATGTGTATAACTATGTATATTTAATGTATAATCTATGTATATGGCTAGAAAAAGTAAACAATAAATATGGCCGGCTGTTTGTTAGAGATCCCTAGAAATAATATATGAAAGGTGTAGATAATTTGTATAATATATAATTAATTATATGAAATTTATTTTTACTATGTATAAATCAGATACAAAATATACAAAAGACATATTTGTATAAAATTTGTATTTAAGTGGTATAATGTTGTAGTTGTATATAACTGGGTGGAAATAATATAGATAAGTTGTATATAATTGGGTAGAAATAATGTTTTAGCCGTGCACTTGATGCAGTTACTTTTCTAGATGCCCCCTATATTCTTCCTTTACAGATTTAATACCAGAATGCTTGTATAACTTATCCACAAAACTGTCGTGGTAAAAATTACTAAATTAATATTATTTTTTATTTTTGTTAATATAAGTTAACATTAGATGGATATTTTACCTATGGAACTGAGAACACCTAAATTCACTCTTACTGTAGTAATGCAAAAATGACATAGTATTGGATTGCGTCATTGTTCATTATGTCGAATACTGGAATACATGTTGGGTCGGTCAGCATACTATCTTTATTGTTGCATCTTCACATATTTATGTTCTTCAACTCACTAATTGTGTTTGCAGAAGATGTCATCATCATCTGAAGGGAGGTATAATTTGTACAGCCAAGATACTAGTGGATGGACATCAATGAGGAATGAAGAATTTCAAGATGAAGACATTTGGGGTAATTTTATTAAGGAAAGAGAATTTGGTTCTAATTTCAACCAAAGTAAGAGAGTCAACTTCAAATTTCAGTCCAAGGAGGCTGCATACTGCAGTCAAAATGATCCCAAAATCAAAGAAGGATTCCATTCACGAACCTAAAATAGCTCAGCAATCAGCCCCAGTAAACATACCCGATTGGTCAACAATTTACGGGACAAGCTCAAGAAAAGCCTCGTGGCATGATGGCAGAGAGGAAGCAGGGATGTCAAGAGAGAATCAGGAGAGAAGAGGGGAGAGAGGAGAGAAAAAAAAAAGAAAAGAGTGTAACTAAATCCCTTGATTGAAGGCACAAATAATGGATTGGGAGTCTTTTAAGGTGGATTGTATATATTTTGTAAACAAAATTTGTTTATGCAGGGTAATTAACTAAACATGGACATTTATGGTAACTAAGTTTCCAATAGTGTATAGGAATGAAAAAAACCCTTTATTTAATATGTGTTGTTTTCCTATGGATTGTATAATTACTAAATAAGACTTTTTCTTTTTGTTATGATTATATGACATATCAAACAAAAAAAAATCTAAAATATTTTGGCAAAGTTACCCGTGGATCAATTTGTGCTAAAAATCAACCCAACTTTAAATGGGTTGAGTTGTGGTGGGTCAATATATGCTAAGTTCATTAAATTAGCGGGTCAATAACCAGCTCAACCTTAGACAGATTGAACGGCTCATTTAGACTTGACCAAAATTTGACAGCCCTACCAATAGTATATAAAATCCCAAAAATAATGAAACATATTGCCCAAAAGAATTGATTGTATGATAAAATTTGCAATAATTATGTAATACTAACTAATAAGTAGTATATATCTTTTTTTAAAGACCTTAAATTAAGCGGGAAAAGAATCAACATATTTAGAGATAAAATAAAAAATAAAATAAAAAGATAAATGCATTTGATAACATAAGAGAGGTGCATCTCACTTCACCACAATTATATTTGACAGGTATAGTGAAAAAAGGAATTGTAGCTATTGAAGTGAGTAACAAATTGAAGAGAAATTATCGCGTATCACATAATATTGTGCAATCATTAACTTGATGTAAATATTTTTCGTGTAACAAAATTTTTCACTTAGAATTCAAAGATTTCTATTTGATAATATCACACAAATATACAACGAAAAAATAAAGATAAAAGATTAAATTGTTCGGAAATAAATTCTTTAGAATTAAGGATTTCAAATATATACATATCATTTTTGAATATGGAGAGTCATACTTTTGAGATACATTTCTTAGAGAAAGTTATCATATCATGTATACATGTCTAACCGCTGCACGAACAATTTATAGAAGAGAAAAGCGTTAAAATGTAAATGGAGTTTTTCAATCTTGTTAAGTACAAAAGAATTACGATTATGGCTCTTTTTATACAATCTCTAAGTATGTAATTATTAAAAAATCAAACAAATTGATATCCCAATTAAAACCGGAAAAATAAACAAGTAGATAGATTCGCGCAGTCAAAACGGCACCGTACCTTGCGTTTCGCAACAACCGAAACCGTCGTGGTCTAAGTGTGCGTATAAATATCAAAGCTTCTTCAATTTGTTGCTCTCACTGACAGTAGCGTTTTTTGGAAGCTCGAATATCTAGAGAGAGAGAGCATATTCACAAGGTATTTTTGGGTCAATATTCAATTCTCAACTATGCGAGCTCATTTTGCTTCGATTCACTCAATTACTTGTATCATTCAATAAATTTGAAGATCGATCTTGCATTCCTGTATTCAGATCTTATTTGATTCCTTTTTTGTTTAATTAAAATCAACTTCCTTTGATTGGACTAGCATTTGTTATGCATTTAGTTAGATTGCGTGCAGAAAGGCGGATCCAGCATATGAGCAGTGAGTGCAAGTATATTTACTCCGATTATGCATATGTATATAGAAAGTTTACAGATAAAGATTTTTTTTATTTTTTTTTGTGTGTGTGTGTGTTTGTATTATTTAGAAGTGCATCAACTACTTTTAAATCCTTGATCGGCTTCTGCATGCTATTAACATTGAACAAAGTAGTTTTTTGATCCTTTTTGGAGTAGATTCATAGGCTTACCAAAAAAAATAAGTTATCTTTTGCTAAAATCATTCAAGAGTAGTAGACTGATAATTGAATTTGAAGCTAAGTTTTATGGATACTCAAGTTGATGTAATAATAAGGATTTAAGTAATCTGGTGATCCGAGTTTTTGATTGTTCGGTCTGTCAATTCATTTATGCTAGTACCATCATTTTCGTTGCTTGAAGTGATTGGATGCATCCACAATCTTCGGCTTGGCCTATCTATAGTTGAATAATTTTACAAAATAATATTTATACTAACTTTTAACTTATTACTACAAAGAAGTAGTGAGTACAGTGGCACAACCATTGCTAATTGATTATCAGGATTTGATTCTTCTTACATTGTGGTTGTTCCTTACTGTATCTTACTCTTTGTAGCATTCTATTATTGCCCTTATCATAATAACTCCAGAAATCTCAAGTTCTGCTCATTTTCTCAATTGGTTGGCTTGGCATCTAAATTTGTAGCTTGTAATAACTTTTGGAGGTTCTTTTGGCTATATGTTGATATTACCCACCCTTAGCTTCAAGAATTAGAGAAATTTTACGTCTTATTGTCTTTGAGCTTCATTATTGTCAAGGCTTTCCACTACTGTTGGATAAACTTGTGAATTAAGTGATTAATTGACATGTAAATGTACTTCCCTGGGATTTTAACTGCTATGACGCTATACTCTGTTGCAGTAAAGCACAGTAATGGAAGGCACAGTCTTCGCCCCTGCTTTAGAAGGAATTAAACATGTCAAGTCTGAGGAAGGAGTAATGCTTACCAAACCTTTCTTAGATGTCTGCAAACACATCTTACCCATAATAGGTACTATATCTTGTGTTTTAACTTGGAATTTTTTATCTGTTCTCCTGCTTTCATTTGACAGCTAACTATACATTTTCACTGATACCTTCTGCTTTGACTTCTTGAATAGTCAAAACTAAAAAAAGTTAGCCTGGTATTTTGATTTTATGAAGAGTGTCACTTGAGCTTCTTTGGTACTGGTGATAGATCATTCTCAAGATACAGATACTCTAGATAAGCTCGTTTTATTTGCTCTGTCAATCTAATGCTTGATCTTAATTTTCCCAATGAAATCGGGTTATGAAATTGATCAAATTGGAATTTTAACCCTCTTATGATTTATGCAAGAAATTAGGATGTCGCAGTGTCTACCTTATGATGTTTCAATCTTGGCAAGTATGATATGATGGCATTGCATTTTCTACTACCTGAGTTATGTACTTATCAAGATGGCATTGCATTTTCTACTACCTGAGTTATGTACTTATCAAGATGTCTCTTTGAAGATAAAGCTTGGAGAAAAAGAAGCTTAAATATTACATTTTGGTGTTTGGTTCAAAAATTTGAAGAGTCTCAACAAAAATATAATACTCTGTTTTTGCAAAAACTGTTTTAAAACCAGAAACCAAAAAAGAATAGCTTTTTTGGTTTTTGCAAAAAGTTAAACTTTTCTTTCCTGGTATTTGGTTGCAAAACAGTTTTGAAAAAAACATTGAACTTTTTTTCTGAAACAAGTTTTTTTCAAATTTTTGAAGCATACTCCAAGCCTGGAAACCCTTCTTACTCTTAAATGTTAGTTGCGAGTTAAACTTGGGAATAGAATTTTATCCCAAGGGCTCTTTACTTCCAGAAGGATGTAATGGTAATTTGTCGAAGTATTTTCTCTTCTTCTCACTTGTATGTTGCATAAAGCTTCTAATTTGAATTCCCTGTTTCAGTTTCCTTTGTAAAGGACCACTGATTCTTAGTCATTTTTGTCTTGTACATCTCAAAAGCATGTTGGACGCATGTTATTTGATTATCTCTTTGTTTTATTCTAAATCTAGAAAAGTTTGGAGCTGCCATGGCATTGGTCAAGTCTGATATTGGTGGAAATATAACGGTCAGTCTCTCATCTTTTGCTTTAACTGAACATCTGGTTTTTTCCCTGCTTATTTTCTATTGCTTAAATTTTACCTTTTATTTCTCAGTAAAAAATGCTTTTGATTTTGGCGTTTAACAGCATTTGTTTCTAGTATAGTCCATTTATTTGGGGGTGCAGTAAAATTTTCTCTTCTGCGCCTTTCTACCACTTCTCTACCCTGAATGAGCAGGAAAGCCCTGTTAGATAATGCTTTCCTGTAATCCAGCATGTCTGCATGTCTGAATAATGGGCTTTAGTCACATTTTGTAGAGTAGTTATCTTGAGAAAATGAGTTTATTCGGCCAGGCAACTGAACTAGCTCGACCTTGGTTGAGGACCTTCTATGTTATGTTGCTCGATATTCTTGGGTCTTCATTCCTTGAACCATGCAAATGTCTTCTGTTGACTTTGTCCTGCTGCATACAGCTAGGAAACCCAACCGGTATCTCGTTTTTGCTAAATTTTAGATGCTTCATTACTAAAATCTAGTATTGAATATTGATGCTGCAGAGGTTAGAAAACAAGTACTTGTCAAACCCAACAAAATATACAAACTTGTACAGCATGGTGCAAGAAGAGGTTGAAGCCAAGACAGCAAAAGGCTCTTCCAGTTGCACAAATGGTCTTCTTTGGTTGACAAGGTTGAGAATAATTCTCTATCTCATCTTACTTGATCTCTTTTGTGCATCCATTCATCTTCTCGATCATGTCTTTCCCATGCTCAGAGTTCACTCATACAAATCACTCAGCAGCATGCATGTCCACGATGTTCTACAATGCATTAGAATTCTAGTCAACTGAATTACAATTAAAAGAATCTGTCATTATGTCTTTAGGGCTATGGATTTCTTGGTGGAGCTGTTCAGGAATTTACTGGACCACGGGGACTGGGCGATGTCACAAGCTTGCTCTGATTCATACAGCAAGACGTTGAAAAAGTTTCATGGATGGTTAGCGAGTTCAAGTTTTACGGTAACTGTTTCATATGCCTGAACTTCGCTTCTAGTGCTATTGATCTGGAACAGTTGCATCTTTCCCCATACTTCTTACCATGCAGACTATGAGATTCTACCCTCTGGTCTTGGAATGTGTTTGCTACTATTGATCTTTCCAGAGAAAATCCATGTTGGTTCTTTTTGGTGTTCCGTTACCAATATTATCTGCTTAACGGCGATACTCTTTTCTTAATGTTATAGTTTTAAGATATGTCAGACAGTCAAATGCACATTTAGCTTCAGTGTTGTTTCCTAGTATATGAATGTTGGTCTAAGCCCAGTGGCCTTATATGCTGCTTCTGACTAATGGTTTGAACTGCATTTTACCGATATATAGGGGGGGAAAACTTTGATATTTCTGCCATCCTCTTTTTTCTCTATATTTCCTCTCATGTTCTTCCTGTCCTACCGAAAATAACCTCTCTACCTTCTCAAGGTAGGGGTAAGGTCGGCGTACTCATTTCCCCACTTGTGGGATTACACTGGGTTTTTTGTTGTTGTTATTTCCTCTCATGTTCATGTTGGATTAGTTATTCTTTAAAATGCTTTCTTCTTTGTCAACTCGGAGTGTAGTTTTTTATTTTTCGCTTGAGAGGTGAAGTTGCAGTACAACAACAACATACCTAGTATGTGGAGGGTATTGAGTACGCAGACCTTACCCCTGCCTGAGAGGTGAAGTTGCAGTATATATATATATATATTGCTTTTCACTCCGTTATTAAAATTTATACTGAAGTTGGACCAACCAGCCAACATCTGCTTTTAGTTATTGCTATTTTTGAACTCCTACTCTCTCTCTCTCTCTCTAACAACACTGGACTGTAAATACAGGTGGCAATGAAGCTCGCTCCAGATAGGAAGAAATTTATGGATGTAATATGTGGAACTGGTGATATTAACAGTGACATTGGACAGTTCTGCACTACTTTCTCACCGCTTCTCGAAGAGAACCACAAGTTCCTGGTAAGATTTCTTATTGGCGGATATCTATCGGATAGATTCTTAGATTTTTTGCTGGGCTTACACTATTGTAGTTGTTCTTTCCCAAGCCCTACATAAAGAACGAAATGAAAAAAGAACTTGCTCCACTTTCTGGCATATTGATCTTTTAGATCTTCCTGGATCCGCTTCCAGGGGCAGAGCTAGGGTATTACATATGGGTTCGGACGGACCGAGTGCTTTTGCTAAATCCTGTATTTATATTAGGAAATTCATTAAATATTTATAAATATTTGATTGTGAACCCAATAACTACGAAGAGATATCGGTTCGGTGACTAGTTCATAACCCATAAATTTCAAATCTTGGCTCCACAGCAGTTCTCAAATGGGTATAGGTAATTGTCGTCAATTTTCACTGCATGACTGATTAACTCGTGGAATAGCTGAAGGGCCTCTAGTATCATCATGTATTCTTGCATTTCAATTCAGGGAATATAAACGGTGACACTAAAAATTTGTTTACCATTGTTGCCATTGCAGGCCAGCGTAGGAATGGATGATCTGAAAGCATCTTAAGTCTAAAGGAAGTTTGCAACTCAGTTGAGATTCATCCACACTGTGAGAAACTTCTGAAACAAGCATACTTCCTGCTTTATCCTGTTGTAGCATGAGTAGATATAGCAGCAGACAATGAGCTTTCTTGTCGGAAGACATTGGTTTATAACTTAAAATGAAAGGAACTGGAAGTAATTCTGGGGAACAGTTTGACTCAAATATTTAATTTGATTTTCCAGATTATGATCACCTTTTATGACTACATGTTTCAGACTTCAAGTGAATGTATTGTTCAGTAAGTATTATCGTATAATTCTATTTATTCGTGTAAATTACAAGTTTGTCCCTGTCCTGTTTCAACATACAGTCAGATCTCTCTATAATATCCCTATACAACAATACTACACTATAAAATTCAAGCTTTTTCCGGAACCAATTTTCATGTTATGTTATAATATATGGTTTCTATAACAGCACTTTGTTATAACATCTAAAAATATTCGGAACAAATGAGGTTGTTATAGAGAGTTTTTACTGTATTAAGATTTAACAACCGTTTATAGAAAAATACAAACCCATAAATGGCTTAAGTAACCAACACTCAAAGGTGTAGCCTAGCGATCATTGTCGTGGGTAAAATGAACCGTGGAGAAGTTTACAAAATTTTCAAATTCCAGCAGAGACAACGGTGTCAGGTGGTCTTTTGCTGAAGCATTGGTTGATATAGTTATTCGTTACTTGAGCTGGTCGGAGATAGCATGCATTCTATGAAGTTGTCGAGGTATTTTGCTTAAGCCTCACCCAATGAAAGCATAGGACTGTAGGATGGATCAAGATTGCCAAAACAACGTTAATCGGTACACTTGCAGCTTGTTTGGATTGTTGTTATATATTGTTTTATAATATATCATATGTATTGTATTCTTTGATGAATACAATATTTGGATATAAATAATGTCGTTTGTCGTTGTTTCGTGATGTCCCCCATCAACAAAATGAAGAATAAACTTGCAATATTACTAAGAAAAAATAGGATACGGAGTAGAATTATTATATAAATAAGTAGGGTAGATGATAAAAGATGATTATTCAATAATACGGAAGGGAAGATGAGAGAAAAAAGCAAAGTAACAACATCACCACACCAAATCCGTCGTTGCGTAATGACGGATAATGATTACGATACAATTAAAATTAAGTAAAAATCAAAACAAACATTGTATTTAATATAATAATGCGATACAATAATTAGGTAACAACAATCCAACCAAGCTATTTACGAACAAATAGCATTTATATGCCAAAACCAAAACAATTTCATTAAGTTGATCTATTAATAACATCGTTCCTTTTTAACTCTGACTAAATTATAACAAGCGGGTAGGATTAGAATTATAGTCTAATGGTGGAAATTCCACCTTTAATATTTAATCTTTTATGTGCAGCGTTTGATCCGACAAAATTGAAAACAAAATTAAAATCGAAAGACCAAAGAATTTATAGAGGCGAAACTGGAAATTAATGAGTTTTCTTTATTAAATGAAAAGAACAAAATTCGTTTCTAATCCCTAAATATAGGACATGTGTCTGGTTAGTAATGTCCAGTAATTCATTGCCATTAAATGGATGAAAGGAATGCTTTAACAGCATTTTGCTTGTGATAATTAGAGAGGAGTCAAACCTAAAAATTTGAGGGTTTGAGTCCATTTTCTTGAAATTATTTTTTTATTTTTGAGTTTCTGTATCCATATTCAAACTACTTTCATTAATTCTGAATAATACCAAATTCTCCTTTGCATGGATTGCTAAATCTATGAGTTTCATTTACTTTCTTCCTTTTTGAAGTAAGGTTTGTAAATCTTAAGACCTAAAAGCAACCATTGGCAGCTAAGGATGACAACGAAGGTGAAAGGCCTTCTAAAAGGCCTTCGTTACATTTCTCAAATATTTGGTGAGGAATGATCATTCATTCTATCATTTTTTTTTTCCCTTTATTTTGTTGGAAATGTTTATTCGATAAGGAGGGTTGCGATAGGTTGACAATAATCATAAAACTATTGTAATTGTGATGAATTATGTTAATACAAAATGAACTGAGTGTATTTAAATAAAGAGAATGTATATTCAAATTTTCCAGGTTCAAGTCGTGGGAATGAAGAACCTTTCAATAAAGAATGCTTTACCTTATTAATGGACCTTATCCGATGTGAATCCGAACTAATTAGGTCAAGGAGTTTCATATATCATATGATTAAACCGGAAAAATAAATGCTGATCTAGTGGTGTAAGATTGTTAGAATTTTACGTGCACCTCATCACCAATCTGAACACACAATATACATACACATTTTTATACATAATAATAATAATTACTATTATATGTATGTTGATGCAGATGAGGAGAAAGAAAAAGAAATGCAGATTGGTTTTCCCACAGATGTAAAGCATGTTGCTCATATAGGATGGGATGGACCATCAACAGATAATCCAAGCTGGGTATAACTCATTCTTTTTCAACATCTTGCCCCTCTTTTTTTCTGTGTAAATGATCTTAAATATGGCCAGAATCAGTAGCGAAGTCAAAAATTTCTCCAAGAATGTTCAAACTTGAACAAACTGAATTCCCCTTTGCTTTGACAATAAAATTCTGCCCCCGGTCCCCTTCATAAAATTCATAAAAAGGGAGAGATTTATTGATATATTTGTTGTATCCATTGGGATTGACGGGGCTTCTCTCGCTTTTGGCATTGCGCCCCCCAGCAGGAAGCTCGCACGACGGGCTATTAGCTCAGTGGTAGAGCGTGCCCCTGATAATTGCGTCGTTGTGCCTGGGTTGTGAGGGCTCTCGGCCACATGGATAATTCAATGTGTTAATCGGCAGGGTGTTTAATATAAGTTATATACCTCTAAAACTTAATATTTTACCTATATATACCATGTAATTTTTCGATCAAGGGTGGTCAATTTGACCACCCTTAAGTGAATGTAGCTTCGTCCCTGACCAGAACCTTTTTCAACTAGAAAGAAATGCTTTTTTATATGCAGAGGTAAATAGGGTCGGTAGGTACAGATTACGTATAATCTTATAATATACATAATTTATCGAAAGTAATAAATTCAATTGAACTGAACTCGCATAACTGACCTTAGATCCGCTTTGGCTTACATGTTATTGTGGTAAAATGTGCAGATGAAAGAATTCAATGGACCAGGACAATTTCAGTCAGCTCCTTTGGTTCCTCCAGGAGATCATAAAGAGAATCCTGAAATAAAATGGGTTTCTGAAGGTTTGTCAACCCTTCATTTATGCAGCTATCAATCTTGGCATTGTTCATTTACTTCAACCTTTAATATTCTAATGAACACCTGCTTTGAACAATTCATTACATCCAAATAAGTAAGCTTACTAGAATTTCCCTAATAGAAATCCTGCTTGTGTGCAGAGGCGGAGCTAGCCTATTAGGTGTGGTTTTGGTCGAACCCAGTTACTATTATTCAAACATTATATTAGTAATAGAAAATTCATCAAATATGTATAATATTTGATGGCGAATCCAGTAACTAAACTACAGTTCCATGACAAATTCATAACTCATAAACTTTAAATTCTGGCTCCATCTCTGCTTGTGAGGGGCTATAATGGGTAATTTATTTAATAACTGTGGTGTTCAAAACAATTTACTATATATTCTACGCGTACAAATATTAAATAATTCTGCCTAACCAAAATTTAGGTCGATGGAAAAAATCGGTATTATTTGTCTCGACCAGAGTTCGAATGATATTATTGTAAGAGTTCATACACTTAAATTTTGGATCCGCATTTGCCCATGATAATGCCCATGCATGGATTTCAGTCCATGCATGGATTGCCCATGCATGGATCCGCATTTGCCCATGATAATGCCCATGCATGGATTGCAGATTTTATTATAATTCATTATGATCCGAGCAATATAATGGAATTGCAGATTCAAACCGAAGGTCCAGAAATGCAAATTCTTCTTCCGCCGGAGATCAACCGGAACAACAACCAAAGTCATCCCGGCGTCACTCTTCTAAAGAAAACGGCGGCACTGATTCTCCAAAGAGAGAGTCTTCCAAGTCCCGGCGACACCGTCGGAAGGACTCTACTGACGGTTCCAAACACGGCCGACAAGTCAACCTAGATTCAGCCGCCGGCTCAGATTCTCCGGCGAGAGACCTCCCTGACATCCCTAAAAAATCACGGCGGAAGAAGTCTAAGGAATCCGTCCCCGGCGGTTCTGCTGCCGGATCCCGATCGTCGAAGTCTAAAGGCACTTCATCTTCTAGTACAGCGCCACCATCGGATCACGGGTCGAGACCCGACCAGGGATCTGAAGCTTCAATACGGAGTTCGATAAACAGTGAAAGCATCATTTCATAACAAAACACGAGAAAAAAATAAAATAAAAATGTAGTACTCAAATGCATTATATCTTCTTCTTTTTTCTTTTTCTTTTTTGATAGTTTAGTAAACTCCATACATGTTTGGAAACCTCAAAAAGTTTTATTTACGTGTTGATAGAATCTATGTGCAGTTTAAGCTTTACATACCTTGTTTATTATACAGTTTTTTCTTCTTCTTTTTGGTGCGAGTAAAATCTCTTTTTCAAATAGGGGAAAGAGAAAGGAGAAGGGAAAGATGTTAAATCAAGTATATAATATCTTTTGTTTATTTAAAAATACTACAAAATCTTAAATATATCTCAGTATTAAGTCCTTATAAATATACACACACAAAAAAAGACAGTCTGATGCACTAAACTCCCGTTATGTGCAGGGTCCATAGAAAGGCTGGACCACAAGGGTCTATCGTATGTGGTTAACATTATCCCACATTTATGCCAAATGTTGTTTCCATGGCTCGAACCCGTGACTTCCTGGTCACATGGCAGCAACTTTACCAGTTACGCACCAAGGTGGGCTTATATAAACACACACACACTATCAATATTAGTACATGTTCTTATGAAAGATAGCTAATACTAGTGTTGCGTTAATCTAGGTGTGTGAAAGCTGGGTCATGATACCGTACCAAGGATAAAATGAATTAATAAAAGGAAGCACCAACTTATTCCACGTCTTAGCAAAAAGTATCAAGAATTGCACATTTCAGATCTTTCCTGGCAAAAAAGGGAGCCAACCAAAAGGCTTACAAATTAGAATTATAACAAATTTGTTACTGTATCGTTTTTGTTCTTTCAACTAGGCTAAGGCTTTGACAGCTTTTTCAGCCGCATCATCTAAATCCTCGGCAGTTATCAATGTCATGCCACTTTCCTGCACAATACAAACCAGGGAAGAAGGTGATTAGTAATTGAAACTGGCTTTTCTTATGGAAAACCAAAATAGCAACTGCTAGGGCAAAGCAAAGTTCGTGCCCAGAGGACACAGTTCGCAATTTACCTTCAGAATTCTCTTCCCTTGTTCAACATTGGTGCCTTCCAGACGAACAACCACAGGCACTTTCAGTTGAACCTTAACCACACACACATAAGAATCAGCACATTATGCACAGAGACTAATTGCCGAAGGATAAAGTTGAACCATTAACACTTTTTTTGGGTTAATAAGTAGAACCATTGACACAATTATCCTTTTAACATTTCTTTGTTTTCCTTTCTCCTTATCTTTTCCTTCATAAAGAAATGGGGCGTGCAACGGTGCAAGTGAAACTTTTAGAGTGAACAAAATTCTTACTCAAAAAGGAACAGAGAGGTGAGTAGAGGAAGTGTTGGATAAATGGGGCAAAACAGAAACCACAAAAAAGGTCCTAAAAGAGAGAACTTGTTGGGCAAACAAAACCCTCACATAATCAGAGAAAAAACAATACTAACCTGTTTGGCAGCATTAACAATACCACTGGCTATCACATCACACTTCATTATTCCTCCAAAGATGTTCACCAAAATTGCTTTCACCTTCTCATCTGCAGTCAAAATTTTGAAGGCCTCCACAACCTACTCCAAGTACAAGAGAGAAATTCAATTTTTTGTGGACTTCAAACTTTTCAACATTTTAACACATCATTAAAACAAAAAATAAGATTTCACTCTAAAGAAACACTTGTTCAGCTCTTACAAAAAGAAAAGCTGGAAACATGCAAATGAGCAACAAAAACAACTATTCTTCACATGTATTATCAAGAAACCACATATACCTGGCCTTCAGTAGCATTTCCACCCACATCTAGAAAATTGGCTGGAGTTCCCCCGTGGAGCTTAATTATATCCATGGTAGCCATTGCCAATCCAGCACCATTAACCATGCAACCAATTTCTCCATCTAAGCCAATATAATTCAAATCCGCTTTGGCAGCAGCAACCTGAGGAGTTAACCAGGGTAGACCAAACAATGAAAGCTTGTACATAGTTGCATCGAGGATGAAAGGTTAGCGCTTCAGTGACATTCAAATAAAGAAAGCATAAGGAATACCTCACGAGGATCCTCTTGTGAAGAATCACGAAGAGAAAAGATTTCCTTCTGACGGTAAGCAGCATTATCGTCAAAATTGAGCTTCGCATCTGCAGCTACCAGCTTGTTATCAGATGTTTCCGCAAGGGGGTTGATCTGCCCAGACAAAAAGTCTAAATTTAGGTATAAATAGGAAGAAATTTTTTTCCTAAAGCATGCTTGTTAAAAACTATTAACCTCTGAAACATTCTGCTAAGTCTCCAGAAGGTGCTTCAGAACAAATGAAGAAAATGCTCACCTCTAACATTGTGCAGTCAGATTCACAGAAAAGTTGGTATAACTTTTTCACTTGTTCAATTGAATCGTTTCTATCAGCTACTTTTGGAGCCAAACCATCAACAACCTTCGCAGCATCTTCATCAGTGATTCCTTTGAAAACATCAATAGGAACCTGGAAATACAAATACAGAGAACGTTTATCAGTTGACAACACTAGCATCAAAAGGAAATTGCAAAAGCTTGGATGAAATAAGAATTGAAAGAAAAAGTAAAACCTTTATAATCATGTCGGGGAATTTTTCTGCGAGGTCCTCAATGCTGGTTCCACCCTTTCGACAAGCAATAATGAGCTGCAATAAAGAAAGCAACAGCAAGCAGCTTTTTGAGCCTTAGATCAACTAAAAATTAAAAATGTGGTTACTGAAATCCTCTACTTGATCAAGATTACTAATAAAAAAAAAAGCAGCCAGGTGCACTAAGCTTCCGCTATGCGCGGGGTCCGAGGAAGGGCCGGACCACACGGTTCTATTGTACACAACCTTAATTTGCATTTCTACAAGAGACTGTTTCCACGGCTTGAACCTGTGACCTCCTAGTCACATGGCAGCAACTTTACCAGTTACGTCAAGGCTCCCGTTCATCAAGATTATTAATAAAGTACAAAAAATTTTGGGTTACGCTTTCAGGCCCCAACACCTTCCCCATAAACATTCAATTAATGAGGGAACTCAAATTGAATAGGTTGTTTCCTAGATTATAGAATTACTCTTGAAAGTTGAAGACTTCAACTTTTTGCCCGACCTTCATAGAACACAGAGGCGGATCCAAGGCGGATCCAGGATTTAAACTTGATGGGTTCAATCTTTAAGGTTTTAGCATAGGACCCATTATATTTTTAAAATTATGGGTACAAATCTAATATTTGTTGCATTTTAGTGAGATTTTACATATAAATGTATGTTCCTAGTCAAAAGTATTGGGTTCATATGAACTCGGCACCTTAAGGATACATCCGCCTAAAGGATTATGAAAGCAGAGATTCTCTACTTACCGATCAAATTCTTTCATAAGGTCGTCATAATGCCAACATGAATAGCAAGTATGCCTTATTGTTCTTCAATTAAAAATAAGAGTGAGTTCTTTCAAAGGATCCAAACTCATTCATGTCAAGACATAAAGGTCATTTTAATTCAGCACTAAGTAAGGACATAAGCATGCAGCAAGCATGATTACGTATCTGCATGCATCAGCTAAGCAACATTGAGCTACTTCACTCAGAACAGAACTACACAATGCATGTTACTAAATTGGGTTTCATTCAATAGAATAGATACATTCGGGGCAGATACTCTTTTTCTTTTAACCAGGACATTTGGAAAGATACTCGTGCATCAGAATCACAACTGAATTACTACTTAAGGGAACATTGAAAACAAAGAAGCAACATAGGTGGACAGAGAAACTCCTTCATTTTCCACTTCTTTCACACTTAATTTTCTCTCTTCTCTCCTTTAATAATGTCTTTTGGGGGTACTGCAGGGTGTGATGAAAATTTATTAGTCAAAGTGAGGTTGGCGAGACACATGGACATAATTCTGAATATACGTTAACAATATTTAAATGGGCACAAAAGTGCCCCGGCAAGTTTTGGAACTTACAGGACCAGCAGTTGCACGATCAAGTATAATTGAGAAGTACATTTCATTAACCAAGGACATCTTTTCACATAGGTAAACCTGCAATCAATTAAGTAACAGAGCATCAGAAAATCTGTAAATTTACTGAGGGCTGTAGAACTGTAGTATCATCATTTGATTAAAATTAGTAAATTATGAGTTTCTGACAAAATTAAATGAACTTGTAATTATCATCATCAACAAGTGATGTCAATTAAAATGCCTTTGAAGAAAATAAATGTCAATACGAAATCGAAACCTTGCTGACAACTTTTCCTTGAGCTCCAGTTTGTTTAGTAACAAGTATCTGTCCAAGCATTTTAGCTGAAACCAAAAGGCATTCACAATTTGTTCATTAAGAAAATAACCATAATAAAGAAAAAAAGTAACTTGACAGTGGTAATAATAAACTATAGGGACAGGAAATGCATATTCTAGCAAGAATAAAAATGTTATGGTTTATTAACAGTCCTGCAAAATAATTTTGATATTTCCCATCTCAGAAGTCCAGCAAACTCCTTGAGGATAGAAAGCACATGTTCTTAAGGCCTTCAGTGCCCCCACCCCAACCCCAAAAGCCCCTTTAGGGGCAAATTGAAGGTCCATCTCTTAACTGGTTCTCCATTTCAAGCAAAGATGCCCATAGATCAGTTTCAAATGCAAGGATAAATGAACATCAGAAGCACAAATGCCACCCGGAAAAGTTTAAAACTATATAATTGAGCCCCAAAAGAAAAATAATGCTATGCCTGCTGTTAGGAACCTCTTAAGATCTCAAGAGTAGTGTTCCTAGCTAGTTTGCACCAAAAATTGTTATCAAGTCAAGCACAGTTGTCCGTCCATTTCCAATAAGATGCTAGATATCTTGGACAGTTGACGAAACCTAATGATACAACTACAACTCACACAGAAGTAACTTTATTTTATTCACGTTAATGAAATTATTCTACAAAAATATAGTAAAGGACAATCTTCAATACCGGCAATCTCTTCAGCCTGATCAACCTTGACAATATGAACTCCGCCCTGAAATCCATTTTTGAATGTTCCAAGGCCACGTCCACCAGCAAGGACTTGTGATTTAACAACCACCTGCATCACCAAAAGCAAAAAGTAGAAAGCATTTACCTTACCCTTAGCTGTAGCAAAGAGATCAGAGTTTACAACAGATACTGCTTTGTTCGAACTACCTCGTTTTGGTTGGGGAGCACATCTTGAATTGCTTTTTTCACTTCATTAAGGGAAGCAACAGCAACACCTTTCGGCACATTGATCCCATATTTTCCCATCAACTCAGCTCCCTAATATCATATCAAGCAAAACTTCAAAACCATATATCATGATTAATCTGCACCATTAGTTGATGATAAAAAGTTCCACTCTCTGCATTTTCAGAATTGTGGCGAATATGATATGTTAGCAGTGGACGTGGTTGGATTGAACTCTATATCTATACTTGAACAATCTAAACATAAGGATCTACGTTATATGTACCGAAGTGTATAAAACTGGTTATAGTGGGTCATCAGTTTATTGTTTCCAAGTTGCTATATCAGGTTTGTTATGAAGACTTACCTATTATTGTGGGTCAATTTAGCCTGATGGTGTAAAAAATTATAGCGTCAGTACGCAAATATTGCATGTTGGCTTGAACTCTATATTTTTACACGAACAATTTTTTTAAATAACAATAATAATGTATTTGTACTAAATCCAAAACTCTTCTCTCGAAATAGCGGAGTTCTCAGCTAAAAATGATCTCTATTTTGCATCTCGATTTAAAAAAATCACAAAAAAATTGAAATTATAATGAATCATGTCCAAATTAAGCAGAATATATACACATAGACGATGCACTCTAACTAGTTTGGGATTAAAGAGCAGTTGATCTGATTTATAGATTCAGAACATCTCATTGTACTGATTTTGTTTGGGGGGAGGGGGGGGAGTGACCTGATACTCGTGGATGTTGAGGCGGCGGAGCTGTTGCTGCTGCCATTTTCCGGCGACTGAGAGAGACTGATTGGCAAGTTTACGCAGCATTCCTCTCACCATTTTTTTTCTTTTCAGATCCTCTAACGCGATCGAAATACAATTGAATCGAAACCCTAATAGGATACACAAGTCTGAAGCTAAAAAAAAGTCGTCTACTTTTTCTGACCAACTTGTTTTTTCCCTTTTTTTTTTCCACGTTGATTATTCCCCTGCACCTTCTCTTTTAAATAGTTTTTTAAATGTAAAAAAAAATGTTTTAATCTTTTTAAAACATATTAATAAGGAAAGAACGTAATCTAAAATGGAATAAGAAGCATATAATTTGTAGTTTCTGAATAGCTAAATTCTAATATAAGAGAAAATAATTTAGTTTGATTTAACTCTAAAGAATAGTTAATTAAATTGCATAAGCCAAAGGTCAAAAAAATTGAGATAAAAGATATAATTACCTTCATGGAGAAAGAAAGGAGAAGTAATTCATACTTGAGCACCTTTATTTTTATGCTAAAGCTGAATCATATCAGTTTTTGTACACGTTACTTAATCTAATTTTGACTAGAGTCGCATTATTTATCAATAACTTATTTTCCCTATGTTTTTTGGTTCTTATTTTCCACTTGTGTTACCTATGTGAATAGTAAGTGGTAGGACGAAAACAAAAAAAGTAGAGTATTCAAATACTTGTGATTTTCTCCCCTTTCCTTCAAGGTAATGTGCTCGACTGTTTGTAAACAAAACAAACATGTCCGCTTCTATTGCATTCTATCTCATTGTATCACATTATATTCGGCCAGATTAGAATATCCCCGTCAATACCTTGTGATCAAGATCCTGAGATAATTCTTTATTTTATAGCCCTGTGGCGATCCAATTAAGAAGTATCACATGTACTAACGCTACATCATTTCATGAATTCTCCCGAGAGGTCATCAGCTTTGTGACATCTCAAATAAACTACAAGAGTACATCACAAATAAAGTGTACTTGTAAAATTTTACAGATGAAAGAACTGGCTTGAGCCATTACTGACAATTAAGTGCCCAATCTTTTCAATGTTTCAGCTAAAACACTGAATGTCCCATAACAATAGAGCTTAAACGAAAGCAAGAACAGGACATTGACTACCTTCTCTTCTCATGATACAGGCTTTTTTCCCCAACCAAGATACATAAAAATAGGAACACATATTATACAAGAGGTGAGTTGTCACCGCGAATTCTCACGGCGCCTGACGTAACGTGTTCGGTCATTATATCTGGGTCTGTCTTGAGCCCTTTGGGGCACTGGCTCCACTCTTCTTTGTCTTTCAGGTGACCTTTGAACTATCTCTCCATTCACAAATAGCTCAGCTGGAAGTTAAAAAAGATGTATATCCGGTTAAAGTCGAAGATATAATGATGAGATACAGAGGGCGCCAACATGATAGCTATAACACAATATCACAAGACAAAGCTCAATTCTTGTCAATTCTGTTTATTTACTAAACAACGATCTTTAGCGCAAAACTGGAAGGACTTAAAAGGGAAAACAAATGAATGAAAAGCGGAACCAAGAAGTAGGCTAAAGGTATTAAACGTAGAATTAAGGAGCACTCATGCCCAAAACAGATCAAAATGGTTCACTACTTCTTTCCCACACATCATTCCAAAAAAGTAGCAACTTTCCGGTAAAAATCATCACACTAAAGGTCCATCACTATAATGCTTCTCAAAAGGAATATATCTTGCTTTATCATGATCTCCAATTAGCTACTTTAGAAGGATACACCCTCAGCACAAATAAGCAACAACAACAACAACATAACCAGTATATTCCCACAAGTGGGGTCTGGGGAAGGTAGTGCATACGCAGACATTGTCCCTACGCCTTGTGCAAGTAGAGAGGACCCTCAGCTCAGGTAAGCATGGTAAGCACAATAACAGCAGACCCTCAGCAGAAATATTAAGCTAAGAAAAATAGTTGTTTTTGAATGAAAAATACTAGTGATTGACAGCAAGCACGGACAAAAGCTACAGTAAATCCTAGCAAGTGTAGCGCAAATGTAGAAAAGACCAAATGAAATTAGAGAGAAAAGGCTCATTTTTTGCATATTAGGATAGGAAAGTCAGCAAAGGGAAAAGCTGTACCTCCATAATCCTTGTTCTCAGGGTCAACATATGAATCTGGAAGAACAAAAAGAACACCAGGCAAACCTATACAGATACCATAAAACACAAAGTTTTCAGATTTTGCACGAAAAGCAAACTTAGGCATTAGCTGAAACAATAGATAAAATGATCCAAACACAGACCTTCAAGCTTATTCGACGTCTCCTCATCAATCTCACATCCAAAACCAAAGTATCTTTCACATGAAACATTGTATATCCTCTTCTTCGCCTCTTCTTCACTAAATATCACAATTCATAAGAAAATTCATATTCAATATTTCACATGCTTCGGTAAGTACTTTCTTTTTTTCAGAAAAATATGTCTACAGAAAATCAAAGGCACATCCAGCATAAAATTATTTATGAGGCCAGACTACACACATAATTCATATAAACATTAAAAGTAAATATTAATTCATTTACGTTTAGTTAAATTAAGTTTTTTATTACTCATAAATAGTAAAAAGAGCACCAACAATTACCTTCCAACAACTTTGGCTAAAGTTTGAATATAACAATCAATCATTTGCTGCTTAGTAGCACCTTCACCACCAGGCTTATCCATAACTATAAGCCAGTGCTCGTAATCACAACCAGGGAAAAGCGGAGCCATTTCAGTGGGCGGGCGGTTGCCGAAGTTCGACCCTGAATTCAGGGGGGAGTAAGTGGAGCGGTTGGCTTTGCATCTGGTAGTGTTGACCCGGTCCGAACCCGGAGCTACAGCCCGAATGGGATGGGAAATTGAGGCCATGGAGCGGGTTTGAAAGGGGAAATTTGCAGGCATGGATTTTGGGTTAGAGAAGAAAAGTTCAAAGTCGAGGAGAGTTGGCGAGGTTGCACGGAATGCAGTGGATGTTGTACCCGCCATAGTGACAAGGGAATGGGTTGAAGAGGAGGGAGTTTTCTGGGTTTAACAGATGACAAAAATTGGAAAAATTATCTCCAGAAGAAAGAATGGAGAAGTACGTTTGGAGTTGTATGGACCGAGCCAGACAGCTAGTTGGGCCAATCCCAGGGAAAAGCCCATATTGGCAAAACAAATTTCTTCCTTTTTCGACTAAAAGTTGCACGGGGCGCCCTATTTGGTCGCACTCATTTAACTTATACTTATTTTTTTAAAAACTTTTAACTTGTACCTATTTTTTAAATAATTTCAGTCTCATTTCTCCTCCTCCTTCGTTTTATTCTTCTTCTTCTTCTTCTTCTTCTTCTTCTTCTTCTTCTTTCTTCTGTTGTTGTTGTAGACATGTAATTTTTGACCCTCCCAGAAATTTTACCCATATTAGCATTTTAATATTTAGTTTAGGTCTAATATCACTATTTTAACTAGTTTTTACTTTATTTTATTGCAAAAACTAAAATTATAAAAAAATAGTTTCATTTTGTAGTCATACTATTTTACTATGATTTTTATTTTTATATAATCTTTGAAAAATACCAAAAAAAAATATATAGTTTCAGCTTTAATTCTTAGTTTTATTTTAAACATAATAATTTATTAAAGTAAATTAAGAATAATTTTACATATTTATAAAATACATTATATCATTGTAGTCTTCTTAGCCCAAATCTAAAATCCAACAAGACCTGGACCCAACCCAATTCCCAAGCACATTCCCTTTAGCCCAATACCCACTAACCTAATACACCATATCTATACATAAGGACACAATTTTTGAAACACAGACCACAACCATCTCCCTACCAGCCGCCAGACTTCTTTATCTCCCACTAACCACATAGCCGGCCAAGTGGCCGGAAAATAACGAAGTCGTCGCTAACCTCCATCAAACACGGTCAGTCGCCCACCCATCACCAACAGAACCGGCGACCACACACACACACACGCACAGAGGAACAAAAGAACGGACAAGAACAAAGGGGAACGAAAATCCAAGGAGCAACATATTCCAATGCTTCATCTCCCATTTTCTTGTCCGTTTACAAAAACTTAGATGAGGCAGCCATTTTCTATATTAGAGCCAAGGTTAAGATAATATTTTTGTATATTACGAATATCACATAAAAGAAATGGAGATTATTCAATATTTGAGTGATTGAGGTGCCGAATTTGGTTCGAATTTGCTGTCACACGTCGTTTCAGTCGCGATTCCTGGCAGATTCTTGTTGTTGTTTTCTCGCTCAAATTTTGGAGTCAAGTTCTGTGTAGTTGCTTATTTTTATTTCTGTTGAGTCGAATTGTCGGAGTCGGAACTGTTGTACCTCTTGATTTTTTCTAAAGATTTTGATTTGCCAGGTTCATTCTTACCTTAGCATTATTCATTTTGTTTAAGTAATTTGAATCTATCATCTGATTTGTGTGCTCAATTTCGTTTGTTAAGTATTTTGTCCATGGATGAATTTGAGTGTGCAAAAAAAAATGAGTGACATAATTCTTTGTTGTGCTTGGATCCTGAAGTTGTGCTTTTGGTGAAAAATTGATTAAGTTTTAATAAGATCATCATGTATTCAATTGTTTTGCTTAATAATTTCATGTGATAGGTTTAATTTAGTTGTCTTATCGTGTTATTGAATCAACGAATCGCTTTAGTGTTCTGTTGAGGCAATTTGGTAAGTATTGGCGTGGTTATATGAGTATTCTGATGTTGGATGGAGATATAATGCAATATGGTGGTCTTCTGTTCTTTGAATTTATTTATTTTAGGGGTTATTTGATTAGGTTGGATATATTGTTCACGTGTGTTAATGCCTAGTCCTTGTGAGGAAAGCCAATCGAATCAATATGTTGAGTTAATAAGAATGTGAATGCAGTAAGCCCTAATTTCACTAATTAGTTCCATAATAAATTATAGTGGCCATGGTACGGTTCCCGTGGCATGGCACGATACATAATCCCAATTCGGGTGTGCATTTCATGTGACTCGGCCCTAACTTCAACCAATAATAAAATCATACGTAGCAATCGCGAGAGCATTTCATGTGACGCGGTTGTGATGTGTCAAAAAATAACAAGTGCACGCCACCGTGACTTGTCCCAAGATAAATCCATAAAATATCAAAAGATAATTTATAAACACATCCCGTAAGCTAAAATACCTCTTTTAGGTAAATATTCCAAAACTCAGAGAATAATTGAATATTGCCTCAAATAGGCATTTTTAATCGCCATGACCATAGTCATGACTATATAATTTACACTCGGGTGGGGCAACTCATGTCCCCGGCTCTAACTCAAAACAATAATAAAAATCACATGTTGTAATTGCGGGTGCATTTCATGTGGTGCAATTACAATGTGTCCAAAAACAAACAAGTGCACGACATAGTGACTTGTTCCAAAAAAAATTTCATAAATATTAAAAAGCGGCTAAAAAGTAAGAAGGCTAAAATGCACAATAGGTTTAAAATATGTAAATAATTAGATAATTAGGCCAAATATTAATAGTTAAGCGATCGTGCTAGAACCACGGAATTCGGGAGTGTCTAACACCTTCTCCCAGGTTAACAGAATTTCTTACTCGGATTTCTGGTCGCAGACAAATTAAAACAGAGTCAAAATTTCCTCGGTTTGGGAATTCAATAAATAAATAGTGTCCCGGAACACCGTAAAAAATCCGGGTGGCGACTCTGAAATAATAATAAATCCCAGAATCGAATAATGTCACTTTAATTGGAAAAATTCCCTTATTACCCTTTCATTAATCGGGGGTAGGGAAAAAGAAGGTGTGACAGCTCTGGCGACTCTGCTAGGGATTGAACCCAGAATCTCTAGTTCAGGATTCAAGAATTCGAGCTTAGAATAACTGTTATATTTGGCTTTCATTATTACCTGATTTTTACATGTTTAAACCTAATGTGCTAAATACCGCTTTTACCGCTTTGATATTATCTGAACTGTATATTAAATTGTGCCGAAACCTCCTTCTCTCTGAGTCTTCTAACTCATCTGGGAAGTGTGCACTTCGTGTGACTTCTTTTCTGTTAGAGTCACATCCCAAATTTTAGAACGAGGTACGAACAAGTTGCAAAGCCGGTGAAACTTCTATATTCCCGGTACGCTGNCCGCTCGGGTAAGCCTGGTCTAGAACAAAACCCCAGGTTTAAACCTAGAATAACAAAAACCTCATGTCGGATCCCTAGTATGAACGCTTATTTGCATCATGTACATTTGACTTAGGGGACTCAACACAGGGTTTAGGTCCGTCTAGGACAGGTATACCCGAAATGAAAGACTATCCTGATGCATCTTACTTACTACGTATGCATTTATTTGTTTCGGCTTGTGTGTTGACCGGCTAAAAATAAAAACAAACAGAAAAACCAAGAGTGCGAGGTAGTTATTCGAAATATGAAACTCTGTCTATAAATAAGAAAGAAAACAATTGAATGTTCTCAAAAGTCATGTTTCCCCAGTTCCGTCAGAATCGACAGAACTACGCGGGTCTGATTCTCACCGGATGTGAGATACGTAGGCAAACCTCATCGGTTCCGTCCTCCCTTTTTTGAAAAAAGAAATCAAAAATATTTTTCTTTAATTCCTTTTTAGGAGTCTTTCTTTTAGAAAATCCTGAAAAAAAAATAAAAAAACTAAGAAATTTTTAATACCAAAAACTATTTTATTTGTAGGAGTCTTTCATTAGAAAAAAAAGAGACAAATAAAATCAAAAATCCAAAAAAATAATTTCTTTCTTCTTTAGAAGTCTTTCTTTGAAAAAAAAAATTGAAAAAAAAAACAAAAAAAATAAAGATAAAATCAAAAATCCAAAAATATTTTCATTCTTCTTTCGAAAATCGAAAAGAAAATTCAAGCTTCAAAAATATTTTCTTTTTCTTTAGAAGTATTTCTTTCATAAATTCAAAATAAAAGTCCAAAAATCCAAAAATATTTCTTTTCTTTTTTAGAAATTTTTCTTTCGAAATAAAAAAAAAGACATATATTTTCTTCTTCTTTAGAAGTCTTTCTTTTAAAAAAAAACAAAAAAAAAATAAATTTAAATCCAAAAATATTTTCTTTCTTCTTTTTAAGTCTTTGTTTCAAAAAAAATAAATACAAAAAGAAATTCGAAAAAAAAAGAGTTAGGTTATTCATATTATTCCCAATCTTCCCGAACTACGCAAGATCTTATTCATGCGGCGTCATGATACGTAGGCAACCCACATAAGGTTCGATCGAATGATTTCAAAAAAGAAAAAAAAATGGAAAAAATGATAATAAGGACCGACTGAGTCAATTCTAACGTGTCTTTTGTTTTGAATTGTAAAGATAGCTTGAGGTGGTCGGTTTGTGGTAAGCTATCAACAAAAAATCCAAGGGAAAAGTGACAACTGACATCGAAGCTGTTACGAGCGGTCATGAGACTCAGGGTCGGAGGGTTCAACAAGAGTCTACTGTGCTTGAGAAAAATAGAGTACTGAAACAGAAAATGACTGAAATGTGTCAAGCATGGGCCAATGGCCAAGGACCGCCCTTCTCTGTTCAGGGTTTCCCATAATTCACACTCATCTCGACAACTACCATTCCGGTCTCATTGTTTGATCAATCATATCCACCTGGGTTCAGTCCTTATCCCAATTGTACAACTACAACTGGAATTTCTATTACGTGCTCCCAAAGTGTGCCATTGACAACCAATCAGACAACCGTTGTTGTTATACCCGTCTTCACTATCCCACAGCCAACAACGGTAAAGAAGAAAAGTCATAAATCACAATTTACTACCCATCAAGATCTGTATCATTCTCCTGAGTATCACTCGTACTTGTTTGATCTTCCTGCAAACATTGAGAAGTCTGCCTGAAAGATGGCACAGGAAGAAATGACCCAAAGAGTGAAAAGCTTAGAACAACAGTTGAAAAACATGCAAGGTTGGCAGGTCAAAAGAGTATTGCCTTCAAGGATCTATGTATGTTCCCCGATGTCCACTTGCCACCTGGTTTCAAGACACCCAAATTTGAAAAGTACGATGGACACGGAGACCCCATACCCACCTGAAAAGGTATTGCAATCAGCTAAGAGGTGCAGGAAGAAATGAAGAATTGTTAATGGCTTATTTTGGGGAAAGCCTTATGGAGGTAGCCTCTGAATGGTTTACTGATCAAGACACATCTCGTTGGTATGTCTGGGACGACATGGCTCAGGCCTTTGTCAAACAATTCCAATAGAACATCGACATCTGCCCCAGACCGCAATTCCCTTTCAAACCCGAAGAAGAAACCAACTGAAAGTTTCAGGGAATATGCCATTAAATGGAGAGAGCAAGCAACTAGAGTTAAGCCACCCATGGATGACCACGAGCTAATCACTGTCTTCCTTCATGCTCAAGAGCCAGATTATTTTCAAAACATGATGTCCGTAGTTGGCAAATCCTTCTAGGAAGCAATCAAAATGGGAGAAATGGTTGAGAATGGTCTTAAGACAGGAAAAATTATAAGACAAGCAGGCCTCAAAGCCGCAACTCAGGCTGTTCAAATTGAGTCAGACAATTTCAGCGACATGAACGAGAAGGATGAAGAAACCATGACGACATCAGGGTCGAGAAGCGGTCCTAGGATAACATCTCGAAAGTATGACCAACATCGTCTAATTTCCAATGATTCCCCTGAGCATTACTATCGCTCTCAGAACCGCCAATACTCTCTTGCTCCACCTGAGTATGTTGTCCAATCACCAAGACACCCGATAAAGCAAGCACATCATCGAAAAATCTCCACCAGCCTCCACAAAATTTTCAAGTGCCCTACAACCCACATCCAGGCAAGGGGTATAGAGGAGAACAAAGGTTGAAAGAAAATTTTACACCAATAGAAGAGTCTTATGCAAGCTTGTTTGAGAAATTAAAGCATTATGACATGATTGCACCTATTCCTCCAAATCATGTGGATCTACGTGCAAGAAGCTTTGACCCTTATAAAAGGTGTGAATACCATTCCAATGCCCAGGGGCATGATGTTAAAAGTTGTCAGAATTTGAAAAGAGAAAAAGAAAGGATGATCCAGGAAAATCTGATTGTGATCACAGACAGTGACACCCAGAATATCACGCAGAATCATTTACCTACACGTGATGATGCACACTTTATGGGGATGATGCATGGTGACAGGGACTATGAGAATCCTCTCGGGAACTTGCTGACTGAAGTTAATGATTTTGAAATTGGAGAAAGCTCTGTTGATTGTGATAAGTAAATGTGTGGCTAAATGTCAAGCTTAGCAATTGAAAAGTCATTCCCTCCTTACTAGGAAGGAATAATGGTAGCTTGTTTTGATATTTTTTCTATTATCTGGGTTATTTTAGGGTTGTGATCCAGAATTCCAGATTTTATTATTGAGTCAAACCTTTATATCCCTCTTTTCTGTTTGTGTGAGTCTTGTCTATCTGTTTTATTATTATTATTTTCATTATCCGGGTTATTCTAGGGTTGTAACTCAGATATTTTTTGTCTTGTTGTTAAGCCCTTCCATCCTTTACTCAATGAAATACAATTTGTCCTTTTGTGTCATTCCATGCTTAGTTCTTTTCTCTCTAGTTTTAGTGATATGACATGCATGCAGAAATTTTGGCCAGATCTTAAAAAACTCATTTAGTCTTGAATGAGACAAGTGAGAAAGAGACACTTTTGAGGGTGAATAAAGAGTTGAAATACTTTGGAATTAAGGTCGAGTAAAATTCACCTTCAATTCATTGTGAAGATCGGGTTTGAGGATTTTTTATCAATTGAAGCTTGGTCGAAAGTTTGACATTAAGGGACGGAAAGTGTCTTTCGACCACGACACCAAGAAAATAGACATGTTCATCAATGCTATGATCGCGTAAAGATAATATGTTTTGGCATTCTCGAGGCCGGGAGGCCCTTTTTCTGCTATCTAAACACTTTATGCCCTTCTCTACCCCTTTTTGAGCCGGTGTCATTTTTCTTTAACCACCCTCTTTTGGAATCAAGTTTAAAGTTAAAAGTAAAAAAAAAATGAAAATGAAAAAGAAATGAACTCTTAGAAAGTTAAGTAAAAAAAAAGAAGAGAAAAATAGTCAAAGGTCCATGCCCCCAAAAAATAAAAGGTGGGGAAACCTGTTTCAAAAAAAAAAAAATGAAAGAAAAACATTAGAAAAAGAAAAAAAAATGAAAAATAGTTAGGTCAGATGTTTGAATTACGTTAGACCTGATTCCTAAAAAAAAGAGGATACATAGACAACCTTACACGGATCGGTCCAACCAAATAAGATTCAAAAGAAAAAGGAAAAAAAATCCAAAAAAATCCCCAGTAGCTAAAACTAGGGCAGAAATTTTATTTCACTTTTGAAAGAGTCGATTCCAAGAGTTGTAAGCCTATAACCCTTCATTTTGAGTCTACTTTGAGCCTCCATGCCGACCTCCTTTCCAACCCTATCCAAAAACCTTCCAAATAAAGACCTCCCGATATGCCTTCAAGAATGCTAAGAGAAGTATGCAATGATCAACGACTGTCATGCGACATAAAACACTGTCAAGTTTCTCACAAAAGAAAAAGGAAAAAGAAAAAGAAAAAGAAAAAGAAAATGAGAGAGTCCTACTAGTGAAAACCCTCACGGGCCCTGTAAGGCGATGGTAAATAGAGAAAATAAATGAGAGAGGCTTGTTGGTGAAAACCCCTCGGGGCACCACTGGCCGAAAGTGAGTCGTGAAGCTGATGCGAAAAATTGACGCGAACAAGCCCGACCTCAAAGGTCATAAGAATAGTAAAAGGAAAGATTGGATTAGTTTGATAGATCGGTCGTTAAGTCCAAAATGCATGTCATGATCACTAAGGCTAGTTACCGCAAAGTAGAAAAAAAAAAAGAAAAAAAAAACTCTTCCATCTGTCGTTCTGACAGGGGCATTGCTTGTTAATACTTGTTTCTTCGCATCATTGTGTCATTCACTCTGAGTCAGTCCTTTTCAAAACAAGCAAGAAAGGATTTCAAAATCTGCTACCAGTTTTTCAGTTGCACAAAGCAAATTTGGCCAGCACATTCAATTGTTACAGTCAACATGCCTCGAGGGTTCATGAAAATGGTTTCCCCCAAAAAGACTTTTGCCAGCCTACTTGGCACAAGCAAAGATTACTGGTGATTCCCTCTGACAATCAAATTGCTCCAAAAGGCAAGAAGTCATTCAAGATATCAGAAAAGGTCGTCTAAGCAAAGATCTCCTGTTGGTAAGTCTGACTGAGCCACAAATACAAATGGTACCGGGTGTGAAATAATCAGAGTTGGTGCAGAACAAAAGTCTCTTGAGGAAGACTCAAGATGATTGAGCAAAAGCCAAGCTACCCAGGACTCAAGGCCACAAACCGACCACCACTTCTTAAAACTGACAAAATTTTCTTTGTTTGAAACAGGAACAAAGCAGTGCAACGAAAGTGGTTCAAAAAAAAAGAAAGAAGAGAAGAGCCGAAAAAGGGAAGTTTCTCAAATCTTTACCTTTATTTGTTTTGCTACTATGCACAAATGTTGCCATTGCTCTTCACATTTTTCCTCCTAGGATAAAAATTCCTAGTCTGATGGATTTTCTCCCAATAAAAAATCATAGTCTGATGAATCTTTCTCCTAAGATAAGGAAAACCTAGTCTGATGAATCTTTCTCCTAGGATAAACGTCTTAGTCTGATGAATCTTTCTCCTAAGATAACAAAAAGAGACCTAGTCTGATGAACTTTCTCCTAGGATCAAAATCTTAGTCTGATGAATCTTTCTCCTAAGATAACAAGAAAAAAAAAGACCTAGTCTGATGAACTTTCTCCTAGGATCGAAATCTTAGTCTGATGAATTTTTCTCCTAAGATAGAAAACCTAGTCTGATGAACTTTCTCCTAGGATAAAAATCTTAGTCTGATGAATCTTTCTCCTAAGGTAATAAAAAAACCTAGTCTTATGAACTTTCTCCTAGGATAAAAATCTTAATCTGATGAATCTTTCTCCTAAGATAATAAAAAACCCTAGTCTGATGAATCTTTCTCCTAGGATAAATGTCTTAGTCAGATGAATCTTTCTCCTAAGATAATAAAAAACCCTAGTCTGATGAATCTTTCTCCTAGGATAAATGTCTTAGTCAGATGAATCTTTCTCCTAAGATAAAGAAAACCTAGTCCGATGAATCTTTCTCCTGGGATAAACATCTTAATCTGACGAATTTTTCTCCTAAGATACAAAAAAAAGGATAAACGCCTTAGTCTGATGAATCTTTCTCCTAAGATATATATATAAAAAAACCTAGTCTGATGAACTTTCTCCTAGGATCAAAATCTTAGTCCGATGAATCTTTCTCCTAAGATAATAAAAACAAGAGACCTAGTCTGATGAATTTTCTCCTAGGATCAAAATCTTAGTCTGATGAATCGTTCTCCTAAGATAATAAAAAAAAAACCTAGTCTGATGAATTTTTCTCCTAGGATAAATGTCTTAGTCTGATGAATTTTTCTCCTAAGATAAAGAAAACCTAGTCTGATGAATCTTTCTCCTAGGATAAACGTCTTAGTCTAATGAATCTTTCTCCTAAGATATAAAAAAAATAAAAAAAAATGAATGAAAAAAAAAATCCTTCTTAATTCATTTTAGCATAGGTACACAATTCAATAGTCTCATTTTCCAACATAGGGTCTCCAATCCCTAGTTGATTTTATTTTTTAGACATAGGGTCTCCACTCCCTAGTCTTCTTTTCCAACATAGGGTCTCCAATCCCCTAGTTGATTTTATTTCTAGACATAAGGTCTCCACTCCCTAGCCTTCTTTCCAACATAGGGTCTCCAATCCCTAGTTGATTTTATTTTTTAGACATAGGGTCTCCACTCCCTAGTCTTCCTTCCAACATAGGGTCCCACTCCCTATCAGACACCGACATAACCTGGTGATCTCTTCTTTTCCTGACAACGACATAACTCGTTGATCATTTCCAGACACTAGCATAACCCGGTAATCTCTCTCCTAGAAATAGCATAATTTGTTGACCTTTTCCCAGACACCAGCATAACCTGGTGATCTCTTTCTTGACAACAGCATAACCTGGTGATCTTTCCCCAGACACCGTCATAACCTGGTGATCTTTTCTTGACGACAACATAACATGTCGATCTTTTCCAATATAGGTCTCCAATCCCTAGTTGATTTTACCTTTTAGGCATAGGGTATCCACCCCCTAGTCTGCATTCACTCCGGGTACACAATTCCCGGATTTTCATTGCTTTCAATAATAAAGTAGCATATATTTTATTGCAATAACTCGCGAAATTTTCCTGGTGAAAACGGGGGCAGAAAATTTCGTTCGTTTGTTTTTGATTTTGCGCAGATTACAATTTAGGACAATGAATTCGAGACGACCAAAAGAAGAGGTTTCAATTCAGAATAAAAGAAAAGAATAAAAGAAAAGCGTTGAACCCCAAAGTACAGAAGCGAAAAAGAAGTAGACTGCTCAAGATAGATTGAAGTCACAAGCTATGCATGTCCATTCTTGATCCGAAAAATCTGTAGAAGAATGAACTAGCACCTGCAGCTAACAAGCATCAAGATTCATATCAGAGTCTACATGATGAACCAACCAAGACTCAAGACCAAGCTTTAAAAGACTCATAGATAGAAATCTTGTAACTCGTAGCTGATAGGCTTAGTTAGTCTTTTCTTTTTGATTTTGAGGTAATAACGGGACCGCGAACCGGAGCCTCGACGGAACGGCACCTCACTCGAGTCTCTCATCCTCTACAACTCATCATTCCATCACTCTCCTTGAACTACACGCGAAAATATTCCCTTATAACCCGGGATATGTAGGCTGTCCAAAACCAGGACTCGGTCACCTTTATTTTAGTTTTAGGTCTCTCCAAATAAGAGTCGGGTCAAAAAACCTGTCCCGTCGTTCTTTACCTGAAAACTCTTCGCGTTTCCAGTCAAAGAGGGGCAGCCGTAGATATGTAATTTTTGACCCTCCCCGAAATTTTACCCATATTAGCATTTTAATATTTAGTTTAGGTCTAATATCGCTATTTTAACTAGTTTTTACTTTATTTTATCACAAAAACTAAAATTATAAAAAAATAGTTTCATTTTGTAGTCATACTATTTTACTATGATTTTTATTTTTATATGAAAAATACCAAAAAAATATATATAGTTTCAGCTTTAATTCTTAGTTTTATGTTAAACATAATAATTTATTAAAGTCAATTAAGAATAATTTTACATATTTATAAAATACATTATATCATTGTAGTCTTCTTAGCCCAAACCTAAAATCCATCAAGACCTGGACCCAACTCAATTCCCAAGCCCATTCCCTTTAGCCCAATACCCACTAACCTAATACACCCTATCTATACATAAGGACACAATTTTTGAAACACAGACCACAACCATCTCCCTACCAGCCGCCAGACTTCTCTATCTCACTAACCACATAGCCGGCCAAGTGGCCGGAAAACAACGAAGCCGTCGCTAACCTCCATCAAACACGGTCAGCCGCCCACCCATCACCAACAGAACTGGCGACCACACACACACACGCGCACAATAAGAGGAACAAAAGAACGGACAAGAACAAAGGGGAACGAAAATCCAAGGAGCAACAAATTTCAATGCTTCATCTCCCATTTTCTTGTCTGTTTACAAGAACTTAGATGAAGCAGCCATTTTCTATATTAGAGCCAAGGTTAAGATAATATTTTTGGTATAGTATATTACGAATATCACATAAAAGAAATGGAGATTATTCAACATTTGAGCGATTGAGGTGCCGAATTTGGTTCGGATTTGTTGTCGCCCGTCATTTCAGTCGCGATTCCCGGCAGATTCTTGTTGTTGTCTTCTCGCTCAAATTTTGGAGTCAAGTTCTGTGTAGTTGCTGATTTTTATTTCTGTTGAGTCGAATTGTCGGAGTCGGAACTGTTGTACCTCTTGATTTTTTCTAAAGATTTTGATTTGCCAGGTTCATTCTTACCTTAGCATTCTTCACTTTGTTTAAGTAATTTGAATCTACCATTTGATTTGTGTGCTCAATTTCGTTTGTTAAGTATTTTGTCCATGAATGAATTTGAGTGTGCAAAAAAAAATGAGTGACATAATTCTTTGTTGTGCTTGGATCCTGAAGTTGTGCTTTTGGTAAAAAATTGATTAAGTTTTAATAAGATCATCATGTATTCAATTGTTTTGCTTAATAATTTCATGTGATAGGTTTAATTTAGTTGTCTTATCGTGTTATTGAATCAACGAATCGCTTTAGTTTTCTGTTGAGGCAATTTGGTAAGTATTGGCATGGTTATATGAGTATTTTGATGTTGGATGGAGATTGAATATTGCCTCAAATATGCATTTTTAATTGTCATGACCATAGTCATGACTATATAATTTACACTCGGGTGGGGAAACTCATGTCCCCGGCTCTAACTCAAAACAATAATAAAAATCACATGTTGTAATTACGGGTGCGTTTCATGTGGTGCAATTACAATGTGTCCAAAAACAAACAAGTGCACGACATAGTGACTTGTTCCAAAAATAATTTCATAAATATTAAAACGCGGCTAAAAAGTTAGAAGGCTAAAAATGCACAATAGGTTTAAAATATGTAAATAATTAGATAATTAGGCAAAATATTAATAGTTAAGCGACCGTGCTAGAACCACGGAATTCGGGAGTGCCTAACACCTTATCCCAGGTTAACAGAATTCCTTACTCGGATTTTTGGTCGCAGACAAATTAAAACATAGTCAAAATTTCCTCGGTTTGAGAATTCAATAAATTAATGGTGTCCCGGAACACCGTAAAAAATTCGGGTGGCGACTCTGAAATAATAATAAATCCCAAAATCAAATAATGTCACTTTAATTAGAAAAACTCCTTTATTACCCTTTCATTAATTCGGGGGTAGGGGAAAATGAGGTGTGACAGTTGTTGGTGCTGCTATAAAACTTCAATTCATGTGATGTTTGCCATAAATATGTTTATCAGATTATTTAAAAATAAATTATAAATAATTTTGTAAGTTAGTAGACAAAAACTTCAGCTCTAGAGCTGAATTTCGCCAGTTACAAAACAAAAACTAGAGAGTTGAAGTCCGCCAGTTACAAAACAAAAATTTCAGCTCTAGAGCTGAAGTTTCCAATTACAAAAACAAAAACTTCAGCTCTAGAGCTGAATTTCGCCAGTTACAAAACAAAAACTAGAGAGTTGAAGTCCGCCAGTTACAAAACAAAAATTTCAGCTCTAGAGCTGAAGTTTCCAATTACAAAAACAAAAACTTCAGCTCTAGAGCTGAAGTTCGCCAGGTACAAAAACAAAAATTTCAGGTTTAGAGCTGAAGTTCGCCAGTTACAAAAACAAAAACTTCAACAATTACAAACAAACACTTTATCAAATAGAGAAAAAAACTTCAGCTCTAGAGCTGAAGTTCGCCAGTTACAAAATAAAAACTTCAGCTCTAGAGCTGAAGTTCGCCAGTTACAAAAACAAAAAATTCAGTAATTACAAACAAAAACTTCATCAACTAGAGAACAAAACTTCAGCTACTATGCTTAAGTTCATCAATTACAAACAAAAACTTCAGCATACTTGGCTCAGCACACTTGCTACTTCAGGCCCGTCTATTAGAATGCTGAAGTTTTGCGTGATTGCCTTTGCTACTTCAGCCCCGTATGCTGAAGTTATGCGAAAAAGCGGGTATACTTGCATTTTTTTTTGCAAAGCGGGCACAAGTTAAAACGTGACACAAAAAGCGGATATAGATGCAAATGTCCCTTTTTTCGATAATCAAGAAATCTTTGAAGTTTACTGCCGCAAGATTCGAAACTCTTTTTCTTATAGCATAAAAGATATTTATTTATTTATAATAACTAGAGTACGGGTGATAGAGAACTACCGTCATTACAAATGCCTCGAAACTTTCCTTACACAAATAAAGCCTTCCTGATCTTTGTGATACGCATGTATTACTGGTTCAAGAGGTAAATAAAAGTACATAATTTATTATAACTAGGTTGCATAAGAGCTTCCTTTGCCAAAAGATGTGCAAAACTGTTTCCTTCACAAAAGTTATGCTTCACCACTATCTCTTCCATTTGCATTGCCTTCTCCACCTGCAATTATAGATTAAATCTCTGTGGTGTCCGTCTCCAGTTCGATTGGTAATATTTTTTCCTTGACAATGAGTTGAAGTACATGCTATAATGTTTGTAATTCTACTTGAGTTGGCGTTGCTGCATGTGTTTTCTTGTGGTACTCCATTTTCCACTGGCCCTTGTTGTCTTGTATGACTCCGCTTATTCGTCCCTGTAGGCTATCACTTTTAAAAGCACCATCAATGTTGATTGTGTACCAACTCTTTGGAGGAGCCTATCAATTGATGCTAATATTTTTTATTTTTAAGTTATTAGTAGTAGGACTAGACGTTAATACTTTATATTCAATCGTTCGGTCAATAATCAATATTCGAACCTCAGTAGATAATGAAATTGTCGTCTATTTTTTTCTCGGGAAAATGGTCAAATACACCCTTCTATTTTCAAATATTGTCTATATTTAACCTTCGCTATACTATCCGGCTAAATTTACCCTTACTATTATACTATCCAGCAAAATTTACCTTTACCATCAGTAAACTTTTAAAAATTACCCCTCAGTCCGTTAGGTGACCCTGAATCTCCAAAATCATTTTGATTAAGTCACTTATTCTTCTTCTTGATCCATTTTTTTCCAGAAATTACTATTTATGTGAATGCTAAAGGTACTGATTACACATATTATTCATGAATATTTTAATTATCAACTTCTCTTCTTGTGATAATAAGTTTTGACCTGATTTAAAATTTTAATTGTTTTTCAACAATATACATACCGTATAATTTAATGAGTCTATTTATTATGTATTATATGCAGATGATCATCATGTATATTCGAATATATTTTGTTATTGTCAGGGTACATTCGATCGACTATCTTAAGAGTGCATAATACGTAGGCATTTGATTAAAGAAAATTTGAATTCGATAGTGTAAAGTCTCCAAGGAACTTCAAATTTTATCACTAATACTTGCAAAGTCTCCATACATTTGGTGCAGCGAATTCATTTAAAGTTGGGATATTGTAAATACTTTTGGAATTTAGACAAGCTACCTAATATAGATTCTTCAATTTACTATACGTTGTTTACTAACTATTTTATTATTTTAATATTTCTTTCTCATATTTTTTTTCCAACTAAAAAAATGTGTAAATACCAATTATTTCAAAATAGTAGATCCAGAAAAAGAATAAGTGACTTAATTAAAATGATTTTGGAGATTTTGGATCACATGACGGATTGAGAGGTAATTTTCAGAAGTTTGCTGATGGTAGGAGTAAATTTGGCTGGTAGTATTACGGTAAGGGTAAATGGGCGAATAATATAACAGAGTATAAATGTAGACAATATATAAAAGTAAAGGGTTATATTTGGCCATTTTCCCTTTTTTCCGACGCTTAAATATTGCGTAAGTTTTAACTGTAATAAAGTTTGAATTTTAATGTACACCTACCCACCCATCACACTATTAGCGCCACTAAAAATGTCAGGACCATACCAACTTTAACTTAATTAAGTTATATATATGCAGCATAATTAACAATTATCAAAACTCAAGATGATATTAGCGAACTGTTTCTTCAGTTAACAAAGTTATGGCTTTTGCTTTTCATTTTTTTAGTTAAGGGAGATGCTTTTTGTTGAAAGATTTATAAGAAATATTTTATAAATGCTTAAATATGTCAGAAATATTACAAAACCATAGAAATGCCTTTTAAGGCATTTTGATTACCAAGTTTAGCCAACTTGGTATCTATACTATCCGAAATTGTTCTCACAATATATGTTCCTTCTCTATCAGGACGAACTATAGATTCTACTAATGGAGGGAAACTGTAAAGTGAATTGTTTTGATGATGTTGGACTGACTAGAAACTTTTTTGGCCAAAAAGTGAGCTACTTTATTGCCTTCTAGGAAGTTATGTTTGACTACCACTTTATGCAACTAGAGCATTAAACACATGCAATCGAGAATTAATGTGTCAAGAGTGGGATAACCATGTTCAAGAATTCTGATTAAGTGGAATAGATTTAAATTCACTACTAGCTGGGGTCCTTCCATAAGAGCTGAAAGTTATCGGACCTGCATAAGCACATTTAAAAAAACCAACTGTCCAATCGCCATTATAATTTCTAAGAACACCACCAAGGCCACAATACAATAAATTTTCCTTTATAAGTACCATCAATGTTCAGTTTGTACCAACCAGGAGATGGTTTATACCACTTAACATTCAGAATTTTTATTTTTGACAATCGCCATTATAATTTGTAAGAACACCACCAAGGCCACAATACAATAAATTTTCCTTTATAAGTACCATCAATGTTCAGTTTGTACCAACCGGGAGATGGTTTATACCACTTAACATTCATAATTTTTATTTTTGACAAATTGGATTCTCTTTCTGTTTGAAATTTATATTCAATGACATTCCTGATAACGTTAGAGGGACTAAGAGAACCTACCATATTATTCTGGTTATTATTATTTCTATTGATCCACAAGCTCCAAATTCGGGAGATGCTATTACTATATAGCTTCGTCTCATTTAATTTACTTTTACAACAATAACAACAACAACAACATACCCAATATTGTTTAATTTAACTTTTACTAAACAATAAAAAAATTTATTTAATGTCTGCAGGGTTAACTTTAAAGATTTATCCGAATGTTCAATGAGCGTCACAAAAGAACATTGTGAAAGTCGCATGACATGATCAGTTCTGGTATCAAATATTGGTCCCGAGAAGAAAAAAACGACAAAAACAAAAACAAGATTACTAATGTTCACTCACAAAAAATAAGTGTATTCGAAATGAACCATGAAAAATATTCACCCTACAAAACTCAAATTTGACCTATTCACATTTTCAAGGACGGAGGAGTAATCACACTGAAATATCTCAAAATCATCCTAAAGATGGAATATTTTAGGTATTCAAGTGATCTAATTCAAGAGTAGTAGCTAGCAACAAAAAAATTCAAGAGTAGTTAAGGGAAGGCATAAAGTGCTTATCTCAATACCTGCTAAACTTACTTTCATCCAAGTAACAAAATTAAGATAAAGAGATGATTAAAGCATTCACCTGAAAAAGTAAATAACACACAGTAGAAACAGATAATAGTTCTGTATTCTTGATGCAAAATTCTCGCAGCCAGCAAAACTAATACTCTGTGACTCTTAATAAGACAGCAATCTGATATCCAAAAACTTAAATCAACCATCAAAACAAGAATCTCAAACTATTCAAAGGCTCTCCTACACGATAGCATTAGCAGCACTTGCAATCCTAGGCCACAGATCAGCGCACTCTTTCCCGATTGGCCCTGTAATTGCAGATCCTACAAAACAAAAACAGAAAACATGATAATCTTAACACGGACAGCTCATAAAATCTGAGTTACAAGACATTAGTCATATCACAAGGTGTCCCTACAGCAAATCACAATCCATAAACTAGCAAATTTCAAAATTTGCCAAAGTACTTGTGGCAGCGAAGACAAATGGCTCATGAAAATTTACATAGAATGATTTCAGGCATTGAACTTGTGCTAGTGAATTACCAAAAAACCGTCAATCAGTGCAATTTGGTCTAGAAAAAAGGAGTGCAAGTAAATAAATTAAGTTACCTTTCATTTCGCCCTTGGGGTTCACAATTACACCAGCATTATCTGTATTGGGAAAAAGCAAAGCATCAGAAGACAAGTTGTAATATCCGCTTTAATACACTTGCAAAAGCTGCTCAAAAGATTTCAAATACAACAGTCCCATTAGCAATTACGTGCAACTCAAGTATCCAACACATATCAACACACAGCAAGAACAGAAGACATAGCACTCCTCACTTTGCAGTTTGCCCCAACTTTTGCAGCAAAAAAGATAGTACTAATTGCATATAAGGTTCATAAGTCATACCAAGATATGTTTAGTACAAAAAATGTCTCTGTAGAATGATTTTACTTGCTACCTTAATCTGTAAATTCACTAATAAATATATTTTCACCAATGAGGAATAAATGATTTCCTCACTAGCAAGGAAAAGTTACTTATCCCCCACAAATATAGCAACTCTAGCTCTAGATTATTTGCTTAAACCAACATAGACTTGCAATATTCTCATTCTTTAATACTCAATTATTTAGCCTAACCACTAACCTCCTAGCCTACCATTGCCCCTGTCATAAACTTATCTCACCCCTATTAACAATGAAAAATTATCTAACACATGATTCTCAGATTAGAACACTCCCCACCAACCTACAGAAAACACATAAAAAATGAAACTACCAGGAGAATCGCATACTTCATAATAATTTCACATCGTAAGGGCCACGCTGTAATATATTCAGTAAATTTGTTTCTTTTTACAAGGAAAAGAGAAAGTGAGCGTAAAAATGTAATGGCATTTGGAGGCGAATTTGTGACCAAAAGAGACTAAGTGGGTTAGCTTCTAGAAAGCGAAAATTGGCACAAAAGAGAGGATCAAAAATCACTTTTCAGAAGAAAAAAGACCCACTTAGAACAGCAACAAATCCGTACTATGATGTCATTTTTCGTTTGTTGTTTCAGGCTTTAGATTTGAAGGGCACCCCACAGAAAACCTGTAAGTCTTTCAGAGCTATTATTCAGAAGCTCTCCCCTATTTTGCAACCCAAAGCCCGAATTTGCATTCTCTCAAATAATAAAACCCAACAATTTATAAATGAAGAAGTACACTGTAAATTGATCAGAACTTTTCAAAACAACAACCAGGTTTCGAATGGTGTTAGCTTGCATCTCAATGGAGTAATTTTTTTATGAAGCAGTTCATGGTGTAATATATAATCTACAAACCAATGATTAAAAGTTGCATTATTTTTCACAAGACAGCCTCATAATTGATGTAAAATATATATTTCCAAATTACAGACAACAAAATCAATTAACTATCTTAAAATATACCTTCGAAGTACATGAAAACACCATCCTTTCGGCGCCATGGCTTGCGCTGACGAACAACAACAGCTGGCATAACCTTCTTTCTGAGATCAGGCTTTCCCTTCTTCACTGTAGCCATGACCATGTCACCCACACAAGCTGACGGCAACCTGTTAAGCCTTCCTTTGATACCTTTCACCGAAATGATGTAAAGGTTCTTTGCACCAGTGTTATCGGCGCAGTTAATGGTAGCTGCCACCGGCAAACCCAGTGACATCCTGAATTTGTTCCCCGCGGAACCTCCGCGACCTTAACAAATATACATTTACAGAAATAGAACATATAAATTAGATTGAATAAGTTATGGATAGAAACGTAAATTAAATCGAACAAAATTATAGTTGAAATAGAGATATGATTGGGCGATTTACCTCTCTTCGACATTGTTGACGGCCCTGCGCAGCTGCTCCTCTTTCTGTTTATGCCTCCAAAACCCTAAGAATGAAAGGAACTGAAGGAGTTAGGGTTTTATATGCAGCTTGTATTTGCAAAAAGTGTTTTAGGTTACTGGGCCTTGGTCCTTTGCTCTCTCTTGAGCTGGTTAGGCCCATTTGAGATTGAAGTTAGGGATCTTTACCCAAATAGCCGAATATATTTATTTTTTACTTTTTCTAGTCATACACATAGATTATACATATATATATTATATATTGAATATACATAATTATACACATATAATACATAAATTATGCATATATTATACATATCCCGCTATTGTTAGTTTAAGCAATTGAATAAACAGTTATTTGGGTTAAATCTTCTTGAAGTTAAGGCATGTTGCCGGGTCTGGCCCACACGACTGGCTTTTCCCTTCTTGAAAATTAATCAAAATAGTCGTCCGTTCAATCGCGTAAATTAAAATGAATTGGTGTATAATTGTGTATAATTTATATTGGTTAAAAAATATGAATCTGAATGGTTATTTACCTAAAAATGCCTTTCTTCTTTAATATTTTTATGTGTGTGCGCGCGTACGTGCATATGTGTGTTCATTAAGGAAAAACACATCAAACCACCGAAGTTGTAAAGATGTTCACCCAAAATCGTCGAACCCCCAGATATCAATACTATGCAAATAGAGGAATCCACACCTCCTCCAACTTTCCAACAAAAATTACTCAGCAATTATCCAACTGTTGTCTTAGGACAATCCAGCCTTCTCCCCCAAAATCTATTGGACTACACTGATGAAACCACCTCACAACACAACCAAGCAAATGACTTCATACCAATATCATTTGCGGACAAAAACAGGTTGTATCTCTCATGGCAATACTCGGTCATTGTGAAAGTTTCTGGACGGAAAATAGGACACCAAATCCTAAAACAAAAGTTAACTGCCCTATGGAAACCTTCTGAAGATCTGCCTCTCATTGACCTGGGACATGATTTCTTCCTCATTAAATTTCAACAGGAAGACAACATGCTAAGGGCTCTCCGTGATGGTCCATGATTTGTCTTCAACCATTTTCTCTCAGTACGAAAATGGGAGACGAAGTTCATCGCTATCCGCACAACTTACCTACTATGCAATATGGATAAGGCTGCTTGAACTCCCAACTGAGTTATGACCTTGAAATCCTCCAGCGAATAGGCTCAAAAGTGGGGAAGCTACTCAAGGTCGACTCATGCACTTCCTCTACATCCAGAGGACGTTACGCGCGAGTATGTATAGAAGTCCCTATAGAAAAATAATTAAAATCTTTTGTCTACATAAGGTCACATAAACAGCAAATCCAATATGAGGGGATTAACCTATTATGTACTTTATGTGGAAAACTAGGCCATAACCCAGCCTCCTGCCCGACATACACCATAATTTCACCAACAATACCCCCAAACCCATTACCTCCCCTTTCACCTCACTTGGCAGTACCAAATAGCCATTCCAGTCTACCCACAACAATGGCCTCACTAGCAGACCATACATGGAAGATATTGGTCTTCAATCCTAAGAAATCACACAAAGTCAAGAGCTTGAGGCATCCACCTACTGAGTTCGAAACCAATCACAGCAGCATGCGCACTATCTCCCCCCCAATCAGGTAAGGTTGTCTCTACAGTGGGGCCCACAGGTAAGTTCCCTAACCCAATATATCTCTTAATTCAAATATTATCGGTATTAACACTAATGCTTCTGATAATCTCTCCCAAGAGCCTAAAAAGGATACGATTAAACTTTCTAGCAATTTTAATTATTTACAATCTCTTAATGATGACCTAGAAAACACTAAACATTCCACACCTACTGCCAATGTTCCAACTCATACACCCAAATTGCCTATGCAGCAACCAGTTCCTCTACACGTGGAATCCATAACCCCCACCACCATTTGCACCAATCAAATTCCCGCCACGTCATATTCCAACCAACTGGCTCCCATAATGGAATATTCGAATCCTGTATTCCCAACCCAACAAAACCAGCTGCCCAGCCCACAAGCTAACGCTACCCAAGATCCTAGCCCAATCACTCCACCAAAACCACAAATACACTCAAGCACCATATCGAATTCCCATTCTCCAAGTTCCCATAATACTAATCATGACCCATCCCACTCCCATGTGTCTGCTAGCCCAAAAGCCTCCTCGGAAACTTCACCGCCTCATGTCTAACAACCCATTTCAAATATAGTTCCCCACCCAGACATTGAAGACTATAATCCTACACAACATACACGGCAGAATGAATCCCCATCCCCAAGACTGTCCCTGCCCAGGTATTCATCTCCACCACAACCCTTTCCTCCTTATCACCAAATACCTCCAATGCCTTACACCATGCATAATTCAAACCTCCCTACCCAGTACCGTCAGATCTTCACATCGACAAGTTTGCAACCTCTTTCTCCAGCTCAATCATGGCTAGAGATGGGATTGTTGGGCCATGCATTGACGTTCATGCTGGAAATCAATCACCAACCAGTCATCATAATGATACAGAACCCCTCCGACTTAGCACAAATAGGGACGGAGGGGATGATTCTGGGCTGGGACACCTTTACACAGTACCAATCTTCACTACCTCCTCCTCGGACATCTCCATTACCTGCACTTCCTCCTCAAATGGAGAGATGCCCTTCTATCCACTGCTATCCCAGGAGACCCACCTCATTCCTTGGCTTCACCAGCACGTAACCATCCATCACCCCATGCAATCTCCAGCTCCTCTCCTTGCTCAGAACCCGCCAGTCACTAGTCACATGAATCCAAGCAGCTCCTCATTCACCCCTCAACCACATGAGGGGATGTCCCAACAAGAAATCTCGGCTTTAGCCACATAAATGCGAGAAACTCGAACGGAGCTGATAGACCTAGACGAAATCCAACTCTTTATCCTAAAGGAGCAATATCAAAAAAAGCTATATCTTCGCTGCCCTCCAAATCTCAAAAAATGCCTAATCAAGCTTCGTCCAACTGTCAACCCCGACGTCAGCAAGTTTGCACTGATTCTTATACCAACTCTGATCCACTCCCAACCCAGGATTGCAGAGATGAACCAACTAGTACCACACTCGCCCCCACTCCCCAATAATCATCTTAAAATGAAATTCATAATATGGAATTGCCGAGGAGCTCGTTTATCTGACTTTCGAAGAAACTTTCGTTCACTACTATATTACCACCGTACGACTCTAGTTGTCCTCCTAGAAACTCACTTGCAAGACCACCAATCATTGTGTGATGATTTTTCCTTCACTAGTATGGCATCAGTGGCGGCTGAAGGTAACTCCGGGGGTATAGCAGTATTGATCACGCTCAATTATGTCTAATAAAAGACTAAACGAGCGTTGCAAATATAATCCGGGGTATTATACCCAGAGTTGATCCCATAGGGAATTTACGTATCAATCAAGTCTTTAGAATACGCAACTTTTACT
>ML359599.1:0-35409 GCA_005239505.1 Nicotiana paniculata
AACGCCCGCTTAGTCTTCTACAAGACATAGTTGAGCGTGATCAATAAGCAACCTCCCCAACACGTCACAACACCTCTAAAGGTCCAACAAATCTCGGACTCAGCTTGCCTTTCTTACCGAACCTCATGACGCCTTTCATAGGCGTTACCCGAAGCAAAACCCGATCACCAGCCATAAATGCCAAGTCACGAACCTTCCGGAATCACCTTCTGCCTGGACTGAGCTGTGCGAAGTCACTCCCGAATCACCTTCACCTTGTCCAGGGCATCATGAACCAAGTTTGTACCCAACCGGGCCTTGCCCGGCTGAAACCATCCCGCGAGAGACCTGCAGCGTCTACCATACAAAGCCTCATACGGCGCCATCTGAATGTCGGACTGGTAGTTGTTGTTATAAGTAAACTCTGCAAGGGGCAAGTATTGATCCCATGACCCTCCAAAGTCTATCACACATGCACGGAGCATATCCTCGAGAATCTGAATCGTGCACTCGAACTGCCCGTCTGTCTAAGGGTGAAAACTTGTACTCAACTCTACCCTGGTGCCTAACTCCTGCTGAACGGCTCTCCAGAACCGTGAAGTGAACTGTGTACCTCTGTCTGAAATGATAGATACTGGAATACCGTGGAGGCGAACAATCTCTCTGATATAAATCTCAGCCAACCTCTCAGATGAATATGTAGTCAGCACTGGAATGAAATGGGCCGATTTGGTTAGCATATCCACAATCACCGAAATAGCATCATGCTTCCTCAAAGTCCGAGGAAGTCTGACCACAAAGTCCATGGTGATCCGCTCCCACTTCCACTCTGGAAGCTCAATCTGCTGAAGTAACCCTCCCGGCCTCTGATGCTCACATTTGACTTGCTGACAGTTGAGACACTTGGCTACAAACTCCACTATATCCTTCTTCATCCTTCGCCACCAATAGTGCTGTCTCAGATCCTGGTACATCTTCGCGATGCCCGGATGGATGGAATACCGCGAACTATGGGCCTCCTCAAGAATCAACTCCCGAAGCCCATCCACGTTGGGCACACAAATACAGCCCTGCATCCTTATCACCCCGTCATCTCCTATGGTCACATCCCTAGCATCACCCCGCCGTATTTTATCCTGAAAAACCAAAAGGTGGGGATCATCATACCGACGCTCTCTGATACGATCATGAAGGGAAGATCGAGCAACCACACAAGCTAATACCCAGGAAGGCTCAGAAAGATCCAATCTCACGAACTGACTGGCTAAGGACTGAACATCTAAGGCTAGAGGCCTCTCAGCTGCATGAAGATATGTCAAACTCCCCAAACTCTCCGCCCGGCGACTCAAGACGTCGGCCACCATATTGGCCTTCCCCGAGTGGTATAATATAGTGATGTCATAGTCCTTTAGCAACTCCAACCACCTACGCTGGCAGAAATTCAGATCCTTCTACCTGAATATGTGTTGTAAAATCTGGTGATCCGTGAATATCTCACAGGGAACACCATATAAATAATGACGCCATATCTTCAGGGCGTGAACAATCGCTGCCAACTAGAGATCATGAACAGGGTAGTTTTTCTCATGGACCTTCAATTGTCTGGACGCGTAGGTAATCACCCTATCGTCTTGCATCAACACCGCTCCCAAGCCAATCCTCGAAGCATCATAATAAACTGTATAGGACCCGGAACCGGTAGGCAAAACCAACACATGAGTTGTAGTCAGGGTTGTCTGAGCTTTTGAAAGCTCTCCTCTCACTCCTCAGTCCATATAAAAGATGCACCCTTCTGGGTCAGTCTGGTCATAGGCGTTGAAATGGATGAAAATCCCTCCACAAAACGACGATAATACCCAGCCAAACTGAGGAAACTGCGGATCTCAGTAGCTGAGGACGGTCTGGGCCAACTCTGTACCGCCTCCACCTTCTTCGGATATACCTTGATTCCATCTGAAGATACCACGTGGCCTAGGAATGCCACTGAATCAAGCCAAAATTCACACTTAGAAAACTTGGCATACAACTTCTTCTTCCTCAATGTTTGAAGCACGGTCCTCAAGTGCTGCTCATGGTCCTCCTGACACCGAGAATATACCAGAATGTCATCAATGAACACAATGACGAAAGTATCAAGATACGGCCGAAATATGTTGTGCATCAGATGCATGAAGGCTGATGGGGCATTGGGTCAGCCCAAATGACATAACAAGGAACTCATAGTGGCCATATCTGGTCCTGAAGGCAGTCTTTGGGATATCCGACTCTCGAATCTTCAACTGATGATAACCCAAAAGCAGATCAATTTTGGAGAACACCCTAGCACCTTGTAACTGGTCAAATAGATCATCAATGTGAGGCAATGTGAACCTGTTCTTCACTGTCACCTTATTCAGCTGCTGGTGGTCAATACACATACGCATCGAGCCATCCTTTTTCTTCACAAATAATACCGGAGCACCCCAAGATGATACACTGGGCTTGATGAATCCCTTCTCAAGCAACTCCTGTAATTTATCCTTCAACTCCTCAACTCAGGAGGAGCCATGCGATAAGGAGGAATGGAAATGGGCTGAGTGCCCGACAACAAGTCAATGCCGAAATCAATGTATCTATCGGGTGGCATACCCGGAAGATCAGCTGGAAATACATCAGAATAGTCCCTGAAAACTGGAACTGACTCAACTGTAGGGGTCAAAGCACTAACATCTCTCACTAGAGCTGTGCATTCGAATTGGTTTATCGATAAATCGAATCGATTATTTGTTATTGATTTATCGATTTCGATTTCGATTTCGAAAATTTTCTTATCGAGTTATCGATTTCGATTTCGATTTTGATTTTGTCCACTTCGCTTATCGATTTATCGATTAAGAAATATTTTTATTTTTTTTTTATTTTTTTTTCTTGCCGTGGTTTCCTTTACCCTAACTTATTATTTTCGTTTTTCTCTACCCTTATTATTTTCTAATTTTCCCTACCCTATTATTTTCTTTCCTCTTCACGACTTCACGCAGCTTCTACCTCAACATTTTCCCCTACGGCCCTACCCTCTTGTCCCTTTAGAGCTGAACTGCTGAAGCCTTAAATTTTCTTCACTCAAAATTCCTCATTTCTCGGTTTCTTCCACAGATCTGGTAATTCTCTATCTCCAAATGGGTTCTCTCAGTAAGTTGATTGTAATTTGGTAGAAGTTCTTTTGGTCAGTTAGGTAAGGAGCTGAAGAATAATTAGTCTGCCTGAATTAAATCAATTAATCGTAGTATCATTTGGTATGATATAGTAATGATTAGTCGTCTATCTCTATTAGTTATCCACTATTTATACATGTTTTACACATAGTATACATATATTAAGTAAGGGTACTAAACATGACAACATCGCTTAGAGCTTGCAAATTTTCTTATTGGTGGAATCCCGCAAATTTATTTATTGGTGTAGTCGATAACCGAATCGATAAGCCCCAAAAATCGATAAACTGAAATCGAAAAAATCGAAACCTTATTGAAACGATAACGATAAGCATATGTACAAATCGATAATCGATAAGTAATTATCGATAAGGGTCAAAATCGAATTGATAAATCGAATGCACACCCCTATCTCTCACATAAGCCAAATATGCATTATACCCCTTTTCAACCATCCGCTGAGCCTTAAGAAAATAAATGACTCGGCGGGGAGTATACTCTAAGGAACCTCTCCACTCTAAACTCTGTAATCCTGGTATAGTCAGCGTCACGGTCTTGGTGTGACAATCAAGAATAACATAATAGGGAGACAGTTAGTCCATATCCAATATAACATCGAAATCTACCATACTGAGTAGTAGTAAATCAGCTCTGGTCTCAAAACCACTGATAGCAATTAAATATGACCGATATACGCGGTCCACAACAAGAGAATCTCCCACCGGAGTAGAAACATAAACAGGGGAACTCAAAGAATCCCAGGATATCCCCAGATGTGAAGCAAAATAGGAAGACACATATGAATATGCAGATCCTTGGTCAAATAATACCGATGCATCCCTATGACAAACGGGAACAATATCTGTAATGACAGAATCTGAAGCAATGGCCTCGGACCAGGCCAGAAGAGCATAGTACCTGGCCTGGCCTCCCCCTATAGGGCGACCTCGACCTCCCCAACCTCCACCTCGAGCTTCTTGAGGTGGTGGGGTAGCAGTTGGGGCTGGAAGAATAGGTGGAGGACCTGGTGGAAGACGTGGGGCCTGATAAATCTGAGGGGGTGCACCCTGATAAGTCTGAGGTGGTGCGCCCCTCCTCGATCTGGGGCAATCTCTGATATTATGATGAGGGTCATCACACTCAAAGCAAACCCTCGGAAGACGTGGCGGCCGGTGCTGACTCTGAATTGGCCTGCTCAACTGACCAGTGATAGCACCTCGAGTAGGAGGCACCTGAGATACTGGTGGTGCATAATAAGGCTCGTGAGGTCTAGGAGGAGCTGGAATACCACTGGCTGCTGGGAGAGCTGAATGAACAGGGCGACTCACAAAACCCCTACCATGGTGTGCTGCTGGTGCACGGGCTCCTGAAAAATGACTAGTCTCTCGAGACCTCTTAGCCTCTCTCTCCTCCCTGTCCCGGGCTAACATAGTCTCAATCCTCCAGGCAATACTCACGGCCTGCTGGTAAGCAATATCGGTCTCCAGCTCTCTGTCCATGCTGTTCCGAATACTAGGGTGGAGTCCCTCAATAAAGCGTCGAACCCTCTCTCTGACAGTGACAACCAAAGCCGGTGCATGGCGAGACAAATCGCTGAAACAGACTGAATACTCTGACACAGTCATGCTATCCTGGCGTAGCTTCTCAAACTCTGCACTCCAAGCATCCCTGAAGCTCTGAGGGACAAACTCAAGTAAGAACATCTCGGAGAACTGATCCCAAGTAAGTAAAGCTTCCTCGTCCGGGCTACTTAGCTCAAAAGCACGCCACCACTGATAAGCTGCTCCCCTCAGCTGGAAAGCAGTGAAAGAAATCCCACTCGTCTCCACAATACCCATAGTGCGGAGAATGCGATGACACCCCTCAAGAAAACCCAGGGCGTCATCCGAAGCTAGTCCGCTGAACTCAGGTGGGTGGTACTGCTTCTACCTCTCAAGTCGGAGCTGCTCTGCCTCAGGAACAGCTATCCTAGTGTCATGCTGAGCTGGAGCTGCTGGGGGCATAAGAATAGGCTTTGGAACCTGCCCAAAATGAACCCTCTGCTCAGGAGTACGGGTTGCAAGAGTCTGTGTCCCTCCTCCGGCCTGGGATGTAGCTGGAGCTATCGGGAGTAGACCCGCCTGAGACAGAGTACTGAAGGCACTCAAGAACTGAGCCAATGTCTCCTGGAGGTCTGGAGTAACAGTAGGGACCTCTTGTGCCCCTCCAACTGTAGCTGTTGGGGGCTTCTCTGCCTCTACTCTAGCCGGTGCTCGGGCTGCACCGCGTGCTCGTCCCCTGCCCCGGCCCCTGCCTCTGGTGGCTCTGACTGGGGGCTCAGGTGCCTGGTCATCAGTACGTCCGGTACGGGCACGAACCATCTGCAAGCAAGAATAGAATAGAGTTTAAGAATTTGATGACAGTAACTAGCACGATAAGGAATTCCAAAGAATTTGATTGTTCTTAACAGTTACATAGCCTCTCGAAGATAGATACAGACGTCTCCGTACCGATCCGCAAGACTCTAATAAACTGGCTTGTGACTCCTATGAACCTAGACGCTCTGATACCAACTTTTCATAACCCATTTTGCCCTCTGAAAGGTAACGTGACGGCACCTAGTCTCTACGACTAGGTAAGCCTAAAATTTGCAGAAAAATGATAGAATCAATAAGACAAAGACAGCAAAGAACTCAAGTAGATATAATATACCTTCTCAGCATATACACTTTCACTTCCCAAAACCCAGAATGTCACTATACTCACAAGCTCTGTACTAAATGTAGCTCTATACAATGAAACAGTGGAAAAATACATAAGTCTTCTATTCCTATACTAGAGTAGAAGGGGACTCGTGGGATTCTGCGGACGTGGCAGAATTACCTAACGGTCTCCTGGCAGCTGCTAGAATGACTCCTAGCCACGATACTGAGTGCTGGTACCTGGATCTGCACATGGGGAAAACATGCGCAGGAAAGGGCGTGAGTACTCCACATTCGGTACTCTGTAAGTGCCAAGCCTAACCCCAGTCAAGTAGTGACGAGGCCAGGTCGAGGCCCTACTGAGTTTTTGAAACAAGTCAATATACAATTTGAAACAGTGAAATATAGATAAGCAATGATAAACAAGATTAATGGAAATTGGAGGAATTAATAATATAAAGAGATACCTCAGCTCAGCACATCATATATCTCAACAGTAAATGTGCAATGCAGTACACAGGAACAGCTCTCGGATCTCAGTCTGTAGTCCCAATTTAGATATGCTATGCAGCGAAGGGGAAAAGCTCTCGGATCTCCGTCCGTAGTCCCAATTTAAATATGCATTTCAGTATAGGGGAAAGCTCTCAGATCTTGGTATGTAATCCCAATTTTAAATATGAAATGCAGTACAGGGGGAAAGCTCTCGGATCTCGGTTCGTAGTCCCAATTTAAATATGCAAAGCAGAAGTATGTCGGATACGATTTAATTAAACAATCCTAGAAAATAACAGGCAAGAATAGGGTAAAGATAACTAATCATGGTGCAACTAGTAGAAAATAAGAGGAGTCAAGTAAGGACAGGTAGGCATGTTTACTCTTAATCTAACTACTCAGTTAAGACAGGAAACAGTAATATAAGGATGAAAATGATTGATTTAATGGAAGTAAAAATAGGATTTTAGCAACAATGACCCGTGTACGCACTAGTCACCTCACGTACACGGCGTCCATGTAACAAAATCAGTATAAAAATACCTAGGGGAAGTCCCCAACACAGAATTAGGCAAGCCACTTACCTTGACTGCGCTAATCAACTCAATACCACGCTTTTGCCACGAGTATCTGACTCCGGGTGGCCTAAATCTATTCAAATCGATTGCATAATGTAAATATAACTTCAAGGGAACAAATAGCTAATTATTTATAAGCTAATACGCGAAATTAGCAAATTCGCCCAAAAAGTCCCCCGGGCCCACGTCTTGGAATCGGGTAAAATTTATATTTCTCGAAAACCCATTCGCTCATGAACCCACTCGAACAAGAATCAACAAAATCCAACGTCTAAATCTCCCTAAATCCTCAGATTTCTACTTGGGGAAATTTCATCCCAATTTCATGGTCTTTCATCCAATTTCATTGATTAGATTGAGGAAAGTGATAGAGATTATTGATATACAAATGGATTAAGGTTAGAAACGTTACCTATGATCCTCCTCTTCAAATCTTATGTGTGTGTGTATATATATATATATATATATATATATTAAAAAGTATGAATTTAAATTATAAAACAAACACACAAAATTATAAAAATTTTGAATTTGACACACATAATTATTAATGATAGTTTGGTGCTACTGGGCCTCAAATATCGAGCCTGAAACCCATAGGTATGTATATATATATGTATATATATATATGTATATACTTTTTACAATTAAGTCATTAAACATTATGGATTTAAATTATAAAACAAACACACAAAATTATAAAAATATTCAATTTGACACACATAATTAAAAATTATGAATTTAAATTATAAAAAACACACAAAATTATAAAAATATTGAATTTAACACACATAATTATTAATGATAGTTTGGTGCTACTGGGCCTCAAATATCGAGCCTGGAACCCATAGGTATAAATATTGTATTACTCTAAAAATTGTCTAACTCAAAAAAATATTATTTAATTTACAAATTAAACATACAATTAATGTTGTTTTCATTTACAGTTGACGACATGGACGTGCCGCATATACATCATGGCCCTTACTCTACAGAGCTATTAGTCCTACAGGGCGATCATAGATCTGCCCATATATGGGATGGACAGGTACTGACGCAGACTCTCTGCGCTAGGATAGTGGACGACATGTGGAATTTTTTAAGGGATAGCGATATCTATCCCCATGTAGTCCAGTGCCTGGAGGATACGAGATTTTATAGGATTATTCAGATTGGCCGGATGCAGCTCGACTGGGCTTTGATCACGGCGTTGATTGAGCGGTGGCGACCGGAGACGCACACTTTCCACCTACCCATTGGCGAGGCCACCATCACGCTGCAGGGCGTGGAGGTTTTATATGTCCTACCCGCTGATGGCTTGCCCGTTTCACTGCCTATTCTTATGAGATCTATGTCGCGGGCGAATTATTTGGATATGCTGTAGAGGCTCACGGGTTTCAGGCCACAGGACGATACTGTATCGTCAAGGGCCAGTCGGATGAGTTTGAGCCATATTAGACAGTACCTCGAGGTAATCCACCCCACTATCACCACTGAGACAGAGGAGGTAGATATTACCTGATATACGAGGTTGTTGTTGCTTCTTATATTTTTTTTTGGGGGGGGGGGGGGGNCAGGGAACCTAGTCAGCCTGCGGTTTCTTTATCATATTGCCGCGCTAGATGACTTACCCTTATACAGCTGGGGTGGTGTTGTTCTCGCCTACTTGTACGGGCAGATGTGTCGTGCTTGCATGGGCACACAGAGAGACGTTTGTGTATTTCTTCATCTTCTACAGGTGACAACATATTCGAATAATATGTTCATTAGTTCCAATTCTACCTAGTTAGAATTAATCTTATACCTTATGTCAAATTTGTAGGTTAGGTTTGGGCCTGGGAGCAGTTCTGCAGTTTCAGCCACCTCTACCACAGTTAGCTCCTAATGTACCACCTCCATTTCTCCCTCTAGCTAGGATGTGGGTTCTCCACGGTAGACTTGTACGAGAGTATGATGCTCATCATAATCCCCCCCCCTCTGCAGGGATGTGTTGGATCTACTGGAGGGCGCACATGTAAATATGTACCTAAACTTACCTGGTATAGATTAACTTAGTGTTGCGCATACTCACGCTTTGTGTTCTTATTTGATAGTTCATCTGGATGCCATACAATGACGATTTGATCGGTACCCTGCCAGATTATTGCTCGTTTGACCGACCGATTTGGAGCACTTCTGCCTCGCTCATATGCCTCGATATTGTGGAGCATCATGCCTCCGAGCGGGTACTTCGTCAGTTTGGCCGTACACAGTATATACCGAGGCCGCCTATATGGGAGGCTATACATTATCAGAGGGATGATCGTTCCAGGGCGGACGACGCATTTATGACCTGGCTTGCGGCGCATATGCATATTTGGGACCAACGAGATCAGTTGATTTCGCCCCTACCTACGCGGATTCAGGCGGTGACTATTCAAGGATATATATCATGGTACGAATTTTTATCGGGAACCCCATTCATCTAGCGGACAGTCGATACATTCCATACGCCGGGCGACACGAGGCACTGGTATGTTTTATGTTATTATTAATTATATAACTTTAATTTAGTGTCATATATGTAGTTTATATTACGTTGTGCAAGCTATTGGACTACATACCATCTATCAGATGGGACTGCAGATGCAGGATCATGTCGTGATCCTGCGGCCATGCAAGATTATATCCGTCGATCTATAGAGGTGGCTTCCCGGACACTGCAATGAGCCCGAGAGGATCAGCGTTTGGCATACGAGCCTGATTATATGGACCCAGGGTAGTACGAGCGAGGTCTTTGTGTCGCACGAGGTGGTCGTGGCTGACGAGGTGGTGGTTCCCGACGAGGCGAGGGTGCCGGACGACGTGGTGGTGGCTGGAGAGGAGGTGGTCCCCATCAAGGGGGCATTGAGGCTCCTACTGATAATGTTGCTGCTGATATGGAAGGTGGCCTACATGAGACAGATATTCCGTCTTACAGCCTTGGGATACATCTCACTCCAGTGACTTCACAAGTGACCCGATCAGGTAAATTATTGATCACGGGCACGAATATTCCTGGAGTGGATTGGGCTAGATACTTCCCAGGCCCGTCTACCGCTGATGAGGATTGGCCGACCCGAGATTTGCATAGTAGGCACCGATTGAGTTATGGCTCATCATCACATTCGCAGGTATGAGTTTATTAGTATTGAATTTGAATTTGTTTTAACTCTAACTTATTTATTTTCTATAACTTTATTAATTTCCTTTTTAAGGCTTCACGCTATGCTGACGTGGCTGCAACATATGATTACATTCAGGAGCCCGACGAGATCATAGTAATGCAATTTAAATTATTTTTAATTATTATATACTTTTGTATACTGATCTTTCTATTATTATTTAGGCTTCTACTGGACCGACAACCCCTTATATCGATCCTGACAGCACCACTGATACCTATTATCCTGCGCCGCATCCGGCTATAAGGAGGCGATTTGATGATGATGATGCCGATAGCGTACCCGGGCGGGATGGGATGCACCTCAGGCCAGCGGCTGCGTTGAGGCACACTGGATGCGGGACACATTGATTTGTCCTTCCTTTTTTTGTATTTGATGTGAATAATATTTTTGTATAGATTTAAACATCTGCATTCGCATCTTGCATAAAGTTTCATGTCTGCCTTCCGAGGTTAAACGCTACCTCCATCTGCATTCACATCTTGCATAAGGCTACCTTTCTGCCTTCCTAGGTTAAACGATACCTCCCATTTACTTCTCAAAAAAAAAAAAATAATAATAATAATAAAAGCAATCAATGCCTCTAGCATTATTTATTGCACTTTCATTTTGGGCTAAGCTCTGCCCCTTTAATTTGCAAGACTAAGCTCTGTCTTGTCAGCATCATACTATTGCATCTTCATAAACTGAAATATCGCCAACTTATCCGAAGGCGTCAGCGTTCGGAGGCACCATCTTCATGGCCCGAGAACACCATGTCATGGCCTGAGGATCTCTTTTATCAGTTTGCATATCATTATTAAAAGGCATCATGGTTCGGAGGCATCATCTTCATGGCCTGAGAACATCATTTCATGGCTTGCGAATCCTACATCAAGCAATTCATGGCGCAGGACATCATGGTCTAAAGACGTCATCCTTAACCGTCCAAAGACATCATTCATGGTCCGACGGGAATTTGCATTATGTTTAAATTACGCACTATATATGCTTGTACTATTTATTTGCAGGTAATGCAGCGAGCAAACTGCCAGCCCGGCAGGAGCGATCCCGCTCCAGTTCTCTTAATTACCCCGCAAGCTATTCATTCAGTCACTCCTATATGTTGTGTCCGTCCTTATAAAACTTCATCGGTATGCTTCGCCGATGACTCCTGAACTACATACGGCCTGATTCCTGTAAAACCAGGGATATGTAGGCAACTCAGAAACCATGGTGCGGCCTAAACCTCTTCAAACCGCTTCGTTCAGCCAAAATTGGCCATCATGTCTTTACCCGACAACTCTTCCATCCTTCCCGGGTAAAGAGGGAAAGTTGTTGATACCCAATTTTTTCTCAAACTATTTTAAAATTTGCATATATACCTTCAAAATCACTCTTTATAATAACTAGTATTTTTCCGTAATTTTTCATATTTTTATTAAATTCTTTTCCAATTTATTCAGTATTTTTGTATTCAATAATTATTCATAAATTGTATTCTAAATAATTTCGAAATATTTCCCAGCTCAATATATCATTTTTAATCCTATTAGGATTTGATTATTTCACATATTAGTCAATTTGGCATTATTTGGCCATAATTACAATAATTATACAACCATGACTTAATTGTACATTTTATACCATTTAATCAATAATTATTCATTTTATATTTTATATATTAATTAATTACCTTAGTTCCACATATTTAATTTTATTTAATTTTATGTTTCTATTAATTATTTATCTATTTAATCGGGTATTTAACAATTAGCCCCTCCCTATTTAAATTATAGTCCAATTTTAATTCAATTTCAGCCTATTGAAACCAGACCAATTACATAACCCAATACCCAAGCCCAATCCCTATCTTACCCGACCCAATTCCCCTATGCAATCTGAGCTTTTGATTATTTCAAATCAACGGTCCAGATCTCCCCCTTCCTAATTTAACCNCTCTCTATCTCTGGTTCTCTCTGGAACTTTCCACCTCCCATCTTCACCGACCATCTCTCTCGTCGAAAATCATGACCTCTCATCACTCATGGCTTATATCTTACCCCATGCCGGTTTGACACTTCCCTGAGGCCCTCAAGTGAACTTGGAGCGGTTCAACTCCTACCTATGGTCCTTCACGCCATTTTCCGGCTACCCATGGCCATCTGAGTAAGGTTCTTACATTTTTCGGTGGAAACCGGTAAAACCTTAAGCTTTTCTCTCCTCTTTGGGTTCTCTCTTCTAAAACCTAACTTCTAAAACCTAACTTCTAAAACCTCAGATCTTTCTAGATCTGTAACAGATCTATACATATTTCAAGTCGTTTTGATGTTTTCTTTAAGGGTTTTCCATTTTTCATACAATGATTTTTGTTTTCCAACTAGGGTTTCTAAAAAACCTTTCCGCAAAAACGATTTCTTCAAGTTTAAGGGTTCTTCTGAGATTCTTCTCGTATTTTTAAACGGTTTCTGTTAAAATATCTTTTTTATCATAGTTTATTATGTTAAAACTTTAGTTTTAACACTGTATTATAATCTTAGGTTTGCCTTTATTGATCTACTCTTTTTATTTGTATATGTGTCTGTCTCTTATGAATACGTCCTGAGTTTTCTATGATTTTTATCCTATTTTGACTCATTAGGGTTCTTGATTTTTGCTTCCTCTGCTTATGCTTTAGTTGCTCTGTTTAATCCTTCTAGTTGTTACTATTTTGTTTAGATGAATCTCTAATCCTATGTGATTTCTTGCTGCTACAGTCATTAGGGTTTCTGACTTTTTGATTCTCCCTGAATCATGTTCGTTTGTTAATCCCTTTAATCATTTACTGTGTGCTAGTATTGAATCCCTGATTCTATGTGATTTTTTCTTGAATCTCCGATTTTCTTGTTCTATTGTGTGTTTACTTCGTGTACTCACAACAAGCAGCATTACTCCTGTTTAAACCCCTAATTTCTTGTAACTGAACCTCTCATTGATCTTTTGTGATGATTTCCTTACTGATTTACAACTTTTAAATTATTTCCTTGCCTTATTTTGGTCAACTATGCTGTCACACGGAGTCTTATATTATTTCCTTAATAGAAATATTCTGAACCTAGCCTCAATTGCATGTCCCATACTTGTACTATGCTAAGTTATTTCCTTATATGCTATATGCAGTCACATATGGGAACTTTCCTTTGTTATTTGCCTACTAACCGTTTGAACTTAACCCCTTCAATTAAGGGATACCTATACTGATTTTGCATTGATTGATGCTCAGTCCCTTAATTAATGTTTAAATTTGATTCCTACCTTATTTACCATCTGGTTTCAAACTATATATTTATATACACTACTCTTTCATTAAGAAAGAGAGAACAACTAATCTGTTCAACTCTCTCTCTCACAACTAAAACTTACTCTCTCTTTTGTGCTACTTGCTACTGTTCTAAGTTAGCCGGCTACAAGCCAAGGCTAGCTATTGTGCATCTCTTACTTCCTGCTTTGTGTTTCTTCTTTCTTCATTCCACTGGTATGTTCTAATTCAGATTTTATTCCTCAAACCAGCATGTTTCTATTACTGTTGCAATTTATTTCGTTTCTAATTTTCTTATATTTACTATTCTATTGTTCAACATGTAACTAAGACCCTGAATCCCCTCTACATTTTAAGTTATGCTCTACTTGTCAATGACCATTATGTTTCAGTATACTTAGCACCTTCTTCTTATGTGAATCCCCATGCCTATGACTGGTACATTAGTTTGATCATGGTCTTAGTTGTTTGGTATTGATATGTTAATCTAATACCGGTACTTTACTGTACCCCTGATCCTCTGAACCCTTAGGAGCTTCTGATTGGATGCCTATATGTGTTTCTTCCTGCTACATGCTTACCCTTACTTGCTCTTTATTTGTCCCTCAAATCCCATTACCCCTGCTTGTGATTGTTGGACTATTCATGGTCCTTTGTGTGATGTTGAACTTGGTGTTCCTGCCCTTTTGGTGGTTAAACTTCTTTGTTATAAAACTATTCCAATCAAGTTTCCCTCTTCAAAACTGTTTTCTTACTTAACCTTTTCAAAACTATGTCAAGCACTCTCACATATACTCTTAGAAGTCTAGGTTCTGCCCCCTCTGTGTGAGCATTGCCTTGGGACCCTTAAGCTCCATCTGAACTTTGACACACAGAGGCTGGCCATTCCACACTGCACTTACTATATTTTGGCTATGAAATCTAGGTGTGAGCACTGGCCAGGAGCCCTTGAGGTCCTTAGTGAACTCTGACACACCCAGATTATGAGAAAGGCTGTGAAATAATACTTGGCATTGAGGTCCTGGAGACTTGAGCCCATTATGAAGGCTCTCTATAGTTAACTTCTCATTTTCTTATTTTTAGTTCCTATTCAATGGTCAGTAATAATTAATTGTAAACAACTTTGGGGTCGGATAGTAAAAATGGGTGGGTGATATGCATGTTGTAGTATAATTAAGGGTAGAGACCATGTTTCTAGGTTTATTTCCTCTATGAGCAAGTGCAGCTATGTTTAGGTACAATTTTCCATGCATTAGATATCATGCTACTTAGGCTCATATATACTGCTTTCCTTTCAGCATGCCATTATTCATTGTCCTCACTTAGAGATCCTGCCTATAGGACAAGTAATTAAGTAAATTGCTATTATGTGATTCTTCTCATATAAACATGTTCTGAAACTTCATTAGAAGTCCGGTCCTAGGATAAATAATGTTAACTGCAATCATGTCTCACCATGCCTACGCACTTAGAGATCCTATTTCTAGGTAAACAACAGTAAAAAAATATATTACTTATGCTATTCCTGAAACTGTGCATAATGCTGTGATTCTATGTGCATTTAGAAATCCTGTTTAAGTTATTATGCATCATGCTGCATTAGGCATCATGCTATAGGATCGTACTCATTTAACTGCACTTAGTCTAAATACAAATATCTAAGACAGTCCCCTGTTCTAAACAACTGGTAATTAATCCTTGCACATCTTCAACACCTAGAATTGCATGTTATCCTACACCTAGGCAAGCCTTAGGTAATCAACTTAAAAAATAAAACCAGAACTGTCGTTCTGATCATGTTTAACTGTCAGCATGCTTAAAACCAGTAGGCAAGCCTGATTAAGACTTCCTCTCTGAGTTATGCAATAAATTTGTCTGTGGGTTATCACCTAGATACCATGCTTTAGGATTCTTAATTAATATGGAACTTAGTTTTGTATGAGACATGTTGTTTATGTGTACTGCGTCTGGAGGAATGCTTGAGCCTTTATCTGCTTTCCATGCTTTCTCTTTATCTGCAGTCCTACTTGTTTATTTATCTGTCGTCCTAGAATTTTTACCTTTAAAACCTGAGGGTCTAACTAGAACCTCCCTCTAGGATAGGAGTCCTAATTTCCTCCAGGACTGATAGGAAGAGACGGGTAACAACATGCAATAGAGGACGAGACCAACACTCGTTTTTAATAACCTTACGGGGTGGGAAGGGTAGATATGGATATGATGACCGGTGCGCTAATACCACGTGTAGCCCTTCTTCGAGGAGTGATTACCGGGTATTGAATTGATGTGATCCATATTATTATAAACCTAGGATACCCTTTATATGCTTAGATCGTAACCCTTTCAAAATCTAACCTTCTTTACTATTTTCAAACATTTGCATGCTTAAGACTTAAATCCCCTCTTATTTGAGCATTTACTTGTTATTTGCTAATTGTACAAATTCACATAAACCATTTGGCCGGGAACCACACTTGTGGATCCTGAGGGGTGCCTAACACCTTCCTCTTAGGATAATTTCAAGCCCTTACCCAATCTCTGGTTAGCAACATAGTTGTAGTTGGACCCCTTAGGTGCCCTAACGCACCGTTAAAATCGTTAGGTGGCGACTCTTCAATGGAAACCCTTTTCCCAAAAGGAACGAGTTGTCTTAACCAATGTCATAAACCCCTTTCAACCGGCCCCGAAAGGAGCGCTTGGGGGAAAAGGGGGGCGCGATAGCATGGCGACTCTGCTGGGGATATCCAGGATCTTACCATTTCAAATTGTTTCATGAATTTGGGCCTTTATTTTTTACCTGCACCCTTTCCTATTCCCTTTACATGCAATTAATTGTTTACTTCAGGTATTTACTTTTCTTCAAAGACGAAACTGACATGTATCTTTGTTTTCTTTTGTAACTGCTTTAAATCATTACTGTTGTTTTTACCGATTTCTTTAACGTGCAAATACGTGACAACTTGTTTTAATACTTATTATTGCATAATCATGCTCAACATTCATACTCCACTCGTGCCAAAAAAAAAAAATACTATAGCAACGCTTGATGAGTGGTTGCGCTCTTCCTATATCATTACCCACTGAATTCGGAAAGGATTATTTGTGGTAAAACTAGTCGATCAGCGGTGTAGTCGACGGTTCCGTTCCTTTCCCCCTTGAGTTATCCACTCAAGGGTATCTGTCTAAAACCCCATAGAAATCTTACTATGTCGCACTGTTGCATGCATCATGGTCAAACCTAGTCGAGCTAAAGTCTCGTTCGCACGATAGCTTTTAAGATAGCCTTATCCAAAAGTCCACTGGATTTCCCTAAACCCAAACGGACTCCCTCACGTTCTGTACATTTATTTGGAGAACTAAATGTTTCCTGCTAATTATTGACGATAAATAATCGAGTCCGGTAGGGGTAAGGGCCTAACCTTATTTGCTTTGTAGAAAAAATGAGGCACGAAGTCCCCAGATTCGGCATGGTCTCCAATATCCACCCAAGACTGTTGAGTTGGTGGGAGGATCTGCACTCTAGCAACAAATCTATTGTCAGAAACACTGGGGTAACCTACCATCTCTCCTGGAAATCCTACCTAACAAAATGATAATAGAGGCTGCTACCTTGTTCTGGGATCATTAAAGGTACGTGTTCCGCTTTGGGAACATCAAAATGCCTCCTTTGATAGAAGAGATAGGAGGGTTGGCTAACCTAGTATGGGAAACTCCAGGGTTGTTGATGCCCGAGAACCGCACAGGCAAAAGTTTCCTCAAAATGATGGGCGTGAAAAAGGACGCAGAATTGGTATGTTTGGAGGATTTGTACATTCCTTTTGACTACTTGTACGAAAGGTATGGCTACATCAAATCATACCTTACCTACCATGACGAGTTCGCTATCACCTCTTTGGGACACGTCCATCGCCGAGTGTTCGTGTTTATGGTTTGCTTTTTGGGTTTGATCGTGTTCCTGATGAAGAAGGAAAGGATCCATACCAGGCTAGCCATGGTGACTAAGACCATAATGGAAGGGGTAGATGGGCAAGACTTCAACATTGTGCCCATGATCATTACAGACATATATCGGGCTTTAGAAAGGTGTCAACAAGGAGCAAAGCATCTCGAATGTTGCAATTTATTACTTTAACTCTGGCTCATGGAACATCTCCAAAGAGGCGAATACCGACAAGACATTCACCGCAGAATGTGGGATGACCACATCGCTTTGCATTACCCAAAGTGAATGAATTATATCCCCGACATGTTCGCTCAGCCTAAAAATGTCGAGGGATGGGTTGAGCTTTTTTATAACTTGACTGAAGAGAAGGTTAAGTGGATGTTTGAATGGTTTCCGACGGATGAGTTCATCATTCGATCCCGAGATGCATCATTTCCGATACTGATTGGTCTAAGGGTGACATACCCTTACGTCCCTCTTCGAGTTATGAGGAAAGCAGGAAGGAAGCAAGTCATCCCTAGGGTCGAGAAGATGAGCCATCTTCGAGCTGACTTTCAAAATAATGACAGTCCTCACAAGTGCCAAGCTCAGCACCTGTGGCACTGCAAGATTATTCTTGAGAAAAACACCATTGAGCCAGACATATATCATGCCGGTTGTACCCCTTTCTATCTTGGTTGGTTAGAAGAGGATTTGGGTGGCCAGAGCAAGCTGGGGTACGTTTGAGGTCACAGGGTTATAGATGAAAGGGCCGAGGTACAAGTCAAATACAACCAACTGCGCAAAAGGATCCGGGAATATGAAGATTATTACACCAGATCCAAGGGCCCTCCACCTACTCCTCCTCCTAGTCCTCCTAAGGGCAAAGACAATGGAAAAAGTAAGATGGATGAGTCCAGCGGCACCGGAAAGGAGAATATGATTGAACGGGTAGAGGCCACTGATGGCCGAGGTATTCAAGTCCTGCATGAGAACATGTCACCACTTGAACAGAAATTGCTGAAGTTTCAGGAAGAACTCGATCAAGTCCGGAATCTGGCCAATTTGTAATTTTCCCTCAACATCCCTGACGTCAACCTTCCAAATGCTCAAAACCCCGCACCTCCACAAAGTATCCCAAGACAGCAAAATCATCCCGCACCTCAACACCACACCCCCTCCCAAAGAACCAAACTCTCCCAACGCAGTGCAATGCTTGCCACACCTCAAATAACACTCCACTACTCATCACAGAACCTAAAACCCCCACAAAAGACCATTTCTACACCTATAACAATCCCATCTACGTGGAAACCATGACCCACTCCACTCCGCCTATCGCACAGGCGCCCAAGTCTGACGAACAAGATTTACTTATCAGGAACCTGTACGAAGATCTTAAGAAACTGACCAGCCGAGTACAAGGTGTTGAAGGAACCAAGGGGATTGAAGGGTTGAATTATGAGGACCTTTGTATCAAACCTGATGTCGAATGGCCCGAGGGATGCAAACCCTCCAGTTCGAAATGTTTGACGGTACTGGTGATCTGAGAGTCCATCTGAGGACCTATTGCGACAAATTGGTTGGCGTGGAGGACGAAAGAATCCGCATGAGGTTGTTCATGAGGAGTTTGAAGGGAGACGCATTGTCTTTGTAAATCAGCCAAGACCCCAAGAAATGGTCAAACTGGGTAAGCATGGCGTCTGATTTCATGGACAGGTTTAGATTCAACACAGAGAACGCACCGAATGTGTTCTACATTCAAAGTTTGAAGAAGAAACCTACAGAAACCTTTCGCGAGTATGCTACTTGCTGGAGATCCGAAGCCGCTAAAGTCAGACCTGCTCTAGAGGAAGAACAGATGAACAAGTTCTTTGTCCGGGCTCAGAACCCGCAGTATTATGAATGGTTAATGATGGTTGAAGGCCACAAGTTCTCTGACATCATCAAATTGGGTGAGCGGATTGAAGAAGGCATTAAAAGCGGTGTGGTTACTTAGGCTCATATATACTGCTTTCCTTTCAGCATGTCATCATTCATTGCCCTCAATTAGAGATCCTGCCTATAGGAAAAGTAATTAAGTAAATTTCTATTGTGTGATTCTACTAATATAAAAATGTTCTGAAACTTCATTAGAAGTCCGGTCCTAGGATAAATAATGTTAACTGCAATCATGTCTCAACATGCCTACGCACTTAGAGATCCTGTTTCTAGGTAAACAACATTAAAAAATATATCACCTATGCTATTCCTGAAACTGTGCATAATGTTGTGATTCTATGTGCATTTAGAAATCATGTTTAAGTTATTATGCATCATGCTGCATTAGACATCATGCTATAGGATCGTACTCATTTAACTGCACTTAGTCTAAATACAGATATCTAAAACAGTCCCCTGTTCTAAACAACTAGTAATTAATCCTTGCACATCTTCAACACCTAGAATTTCATGTTATCCTACACCTAGGCAAGCCTTAGGTAATCAACTTAAAAAATAAAATCAGAATTGTCTTTGTGATCATGTTTAACTGTCAGCATGCTTAAAACCATTAGGCAAGCCTGATTAAGACTTCCTCTCTAAGTTATGCAATAAATCTGCCTGTGTGTTATCACCTAGATACCATGCTTTAGGATTCTAAATTAATATGGACCTTAGTTGTGTATGAGACATGTTGTTTATGTGTACTGCGTGTGGAGGAATACTTGAACCTTTATCTGCTTTCCATGCTTTCTCTTTATCTGCAGTCCTACTTGTTTTGTTATCTGATGCCCTAGAATTTTTACCTTTAAAATCTGAGGGTCTACCTAGCACCTCCCTTAAGGATAGGAGTCCTAATTTCCTCCGGGACTGATAGGAAGGGACGGGTAACAACATGCATTAGAGGACGAGACCAACACTCATTTTTAATACCTTACGGGGTGGGAAGGGTAGATATGGATATGATGATGGGTGCGCTAATACCACGTGTAGCCCCTCATTGAGGAGTGATTACCGGGTATTGCATTGATGTGATGCATATTATTATAAACCTAGGATACCCTTTATATGCTTAGATCGTAACCCTTTCAAAATCTAACCTTTTTTACTATTTTCAAACATTTGCGTGCTTAAGATTTAAATCCCCTCTTATTTGAGACTTTACTTGTTATTTGCTAATTGTACAAATTCACAGAAACCATTTGGTCGGGAACCACACTTGTGGATCCTGAGGGGTGCCTAACACCTTCCCCTTAGGATAATTTCAAGCCCTTACCCAATCTCTGGTTAGAAACATAGTTGTAGTTGGACCCCTTAGGTGCCCTAACGCACCGTTAAAATCATTAGGTGGCGACTCTTCAAAATATGCAAACCCCTTTCCCAAAAGGAACGAGTTGCCTCAACCAATGTCATAAACCCCTTTCAACCGGCCCCGAAAGGAGAGCTTGGGGGAAAAGGGGGGCACGACACAAGGCATTTGGTAGATGGACCATTTCCCACAAGAGCATAACCTTGATGATTCATTTACAGTATGTACATTATTCCCCTGATTTTGATGGATAGCAGTGCGAACTTCAAAAACATTTCTTTCGTTATCATACTGCAAAAATGAATGACAATGTGATCGCCGTCTGTATTTCTCAAATCTATTCATCGGCACTGGCATAAATTCAACACCCCTTTCCATCAATGTCGTTGCAGCTGCAGACCGTTCAACAAAACTCTCTGCCATCTGCTTGAACGACATACGCACCATGGCTATGACATGAAATCCTCTTGCCGACTTCAATAACCCTTTGAAAGACTCTGACACGTTTGTAGTCAGAATTCCTCATCGTTTGCCACCATCCACATGCAAAGTCCACTTTTCAGGGTGATGTCGCATTAACCAACAATAGGATGCCTCGTCTTCTTTCCTGATAGATTCCATGTGCCTCCGGAATTTATGTTGTTGGTGGTCTGTTGCTGCCATCCACATCAAATCATGTAGATCCTTGTTGGGATATGCTTCTGAAAATTGGCCTTAAAGTGCCTCACACAGTAACGGTGGTATGCATAAGGTTCTTGCCATGCAGGCAAGTTCTCCATAGAACTTAAGATACCACCATGTCGATCAGATATTAGACAAATACCAGAACGCTGTTTGACAATGTGGTTTCTCAAGTGGTTCAAAAACAGCATCCACGTCTCTGTGCTTTCATTGGCACAAATAGAAAAAGCTATAGGAAATATCTGTCCATTAGCATCTACTGCCATGGCTATCAATAGCTTGATATCGTACTTTCAATAGACATGAGTGCCGTCTATGGATATTACGGGCCGACAATGCGAAAATCCATCAATTGTTGGTTTAAACGCCCAGAACACGTAATTGAATAAATATTCTGGTTTTCCCGGACTCCGCTCAAGCTTCCATTCAACAATCGTCCTGGGGTTAAGGTGCTGCAGTGCGGCCATGTACTTTGGCAGAGATGCAAATGACTTATCCCAGTTACCGTAGACAATTTCAAATGCTCGTTTGCGCCCGAGAAATGCCTTTCTTTTCGTAATGGTATGGCCATATTCCTGGTGGACTGATGTAATGCACTCTCTGATTTTATACCTTATGGACGCTTCGAGGTGCGGAATAAGTACAAGAGAAATCAAGTCAATATCCAAGTTGAAATGATTCCCGTTGAATGTGTCCATTTCGCATGTGTGGGTGGTAATGTATTTACCCACTTTCCACAGACCTGTCTTCTTCTTGGTCACACGCAACATCCAATGACATACCCAAAACCAGCTACGACAAACAGCCTTGTATACCAACGGACTTGACTCCCATACCTGCATCTCACAACATTCTTTTACGTTGTGTATTTTACAGTCGGACTCGTACAGTCTTTGTCTAGGGGGGGGGGGATTGGAGCATACTCAATCTTCAAATCAGGTCCTTCCTCCTCATCACCATCCTCACGAGGAAAGAGTGTCTCGTCTCCGGATTCATCGGCATTGTTGTCGTAATCAGTGTTCTCTTCCTCACTCTGTGCATCTGCCATATCCCGATTTAATACGTCATCTTCGGGCAATTGCGTGAGTATGGGTGGTTCAACTTGCTCGTTTTCACTGCACAACCAACAAAATAATAAGCTACTGAAATTAATAAATATTTTACATATAGCTATATCACTTCACTTACAAGTCGTAATGTGATGAAATTCCATGATGGACATTTTCATTTAGGTGATGACTCCCGGATGGACCACTTGTAAAATTCATATCCGGCTGGTACCCCCTGTTAAATATATGGCCGTTAATACAAATTCAATACAACAAAAATGTACATCGTAACACAAAGGAAAGTTGAAGTTTACCACTTGTCTTTTGAATTATGGAAAGCAGGAGAGAAATTATATTCTCGCTGCTCATTCGTCGGCGGTGATAAGTTTAAATCAAGGAAAACTCTTTCATCCGGAACCTATCCGAAAAAAACTACTCCAGAATAACCACCCGATGACTGGGGGGTTATCCCTACTACGTGCAACCTCATTGTTGGGAATGTCTTCAACCTTGACGTACATCTCCAACATTGTGGTTACACGAAATTCCCGGCATTCATCCGGAGTACTCAGAAAATCCCTCAAAGTTTCATCATCGTCGATGTTAAACTCCGAGAAAAAAGCAACCCCTTGCGGAGTGACAGAATACAGATATCTTACGGTTACTTTAAGTATCACTGAACATTTCCCCACACTCATGTTTTTGCATAACAACGATATCAATTTATTGTACTCCATTGTAAGTGGAAATTTAACATGACACTGTGCAGGTAAACTGTACCTCACAGAGTTATTCTCCATAACAACCGCACCCCCCCAATATAATGAAACTCTTATTCTACGCTCTTCAGACATAATGAAAAAATGCTGGAGAATTTAACAACAAAAATGTTTGAACGAGATTTAAAATATTTTTTTAATGATTTTTCCTACAATCCTACCTCTTTATATAGAAAATGGCTAGCCGGGGAAATTTATTTTTTGATGTATAGCACCCAAATTCTGTGCGCTATACGCATTTGAATTATTGTTATGTCAGTTATTATTGGTGGGGCCAATAAAGGGGGTATAACGCAGAAAAAGAAAACGCTTGTATAGTGCACAAAAGGACTGCGCTATACCTAGGCGCACTAATTTGTGCGCTATACCTTAACGGTAAAAGTTACCATTAAGGTATAGCGCACAGAATTAGTGCGTTATATACACTTTTGTAATTTTTTTTTACCACCTATTAAGGTTCTTTTTGTCCAAAAGGACATTATTTTGGTTCCGTGTTCGAATTTCCCACCTAAAAGATTAATTAAAAACATCAATTCTATAAAATAAGTTCTCTTTTAAAAAATAAGTACTTCTGACGAAACAAGCTATAGGTCAACTTTGACAAGACGCCCCCATCAGAATCCTGAGTTCTACCAGAGGGGGTCTATCTTAGCCCCATTTCAATTTATGGAATGGAAAAGTGGCAGTAGGCTTATTATTAATTCACGAAATAACAATGTTGGTAAATACATTAGAGGTGAAAAAACACTTCATAAGTTGCAACATATAGATCCAGAAGATGGAAGCTATTATACAGGACAAATGGACTCGTGGCCATTTAAATTTGTATTGGTTAGAAACGGATACATGAACTTATATTTTCCCTCATTTAAACACTTCAACTTGATAAAATGGGTACTAATAAACATTGTTGACTGTTGACCATACCTATGTGGAAGCGGGGCAGCGGACATGAATTATCACGACCCAAATTTCATTATAGGTCGCGATGGCGCCCAACACCATGTTAGGAAAGCCAACACTAATCAACTAGTGAGTCCCCATTTTTTTTTATTTAAACAACCCCAACATCTAACTTTACTTAAATTTAAGGCATTTGATAAATAACGAAAATTTTCTTTTTAAGGTAATCAAATCAGAAGCAGCTAGAAGAAATCATGACTATAGAAATACAACCAGAAAATCAAGTCTACTAATATTTGCCAAGATCTAGTGTCACAAGTGTGTGGGCAACTAATAGAAAATAAAAAAGATGACTATCCTACAGTCTGGGATAGAATAGACAGAATACAAGCAAAACAAGAGAAACTCTGGCATGCTGCTAAACGGCTAGAAAGGGGGCAGCTCACCGTGAAGTCTCAATCACAAATCAGGAGTGCGCGCCTGGCGGATAACAAGATGCACCGGCCTCATATCCTGTACAATTAAGTACATAAGCATAGTATGAGTACATAAACAATATGTACCCAGTAAGTATCCAGTCAACGTCAAAGAAGTAGTGACGAGGGGTCGACTTGACACTCACTAGGGCCAACAATAACATAATTAAAGTGTTATGCTAAGCATGTATATCATGAATAATACCGACGATAAACATCAGGAAGTGACAAGTTCTTCTTTCATGAATAAAATGTCAATTTTTGTCATGTCATTTAACAATTTACATTTCAAGGCAGTAAAGCAGTACAAATCACCGAAATTTTCAAATAAATAACATGCTCAAGTTATGCCAAGGTCGTACAGTCTGATCCAACATAATAATAAAATGTGCACTGCCGGAGGGTCGAACGGGGCGAACCGTAGATGTATCTATTCACCCCGCTCGCAAATCATTCATGAGACGCGGTCAAATATGAATTTAATCATTTAAATCAAACTCTTTCTTAAATTCTTTTCTTTAAAGAAAAAGGCAATTCAACTGGAAGCTTTAAATTCTTAACTTAATTCCATTTATCACAAATAGCAAGTATCATCATATAGCGGTGTCCACAAAGCATAGTGTGAACCTAAACTACCTGGACATAACATGAATAGTAGATATGTACGGACTCTCGTCATTTCGTGCATACGTAGCCCCCACAAATACTCACATTTTTAATCAAATTCACCTATGGGCAAATTTTCCTCTTACAAGGTTAGAAAGGAGACGTACCTCGTATCAAAGCCTACTTCACAAATTTAAGAACGCGCTCAAACCTCCAAATTTGATGCCCAACGACTCGAAGCTAGTCAAACATTACATAAACTAATCAATCTATGCTCAAAAGTTCATAATTCCACCATTTAAGTGATTTCCCAACCTAATTTTCAAGATTCCTAATATTCATTCCTAGGCCCACGTGCCCGGATTCCGGAAATCTTTGAAGAAAGTTATTACCCACAACCCAAGGAACATAAATATATAATTTTCACTAAGTTCCATAACCATTTTTGTGGTAAAACTTCATTTTTATCAAAACCCTAGGTTTTCCACTAAACCCATGATTTTCACTAATTTTTACATGTTAATCCACCCATAATCTAAGTATTTAACTTACATATAGTAGAAAATACTTACCTCCAAAAACTAGGAATGCCCAAAACAACATTAAAACTAAGAATCGCAACAACCAATGAATCAAACTTAAGAACTTCAAGTTCTTCATTTCACTTCCAATGAGCCGAAACGTACTTAAACTACTCGGATTGACACCAAATTTTGCGTGCAAGTCTTGAATAACATTACGAAATTATTCCTGATCTCAGAATTCCATTTGGACCTCGATAGCACCAAAACACGTTCCAAATCAAATATAAAGAACTTCTAAAACCTTCAAGAACCAACTTTCACTATTAGGCGCCGAAACTCTCCCGGGTCATCCGAAACCCGATACGAGCATATGCCCAAGTCTGAAATCATCATACAAACCTAGAGCCGTCAAATCCCGATTCCGAGGTCGTTTACTCAAAATGTTGACCGAAGTCAAACTTGGCCTTTTGGCCAACCTTAAGGAACCAAGTGTTCCGATTTCACTCCAAACTCTCCCACATCCCGAACCAACCATCCCCGTAAGTCATAAATGTAAAAACAAGTACGGAAAGTCTTTTTTAGGGGTACAGGGTTCTAGAAAGCAAAACGGCTGGTCGCTTTGTTACATTCTCCACCTCTTAAACAAACATTCGTCCTAGAACGGGTCTAGAATCATACTTGGAGTGCTGAATAAGTATGGATATCTGCTCCTCATGTCCTCCTCGAACTCTCAAGTCGCCTCCTTGACTGGTTGGCCCCTCCACTTGACCTTCACTGCGGAAATCCTTTTGGACCTCAACTGGAGACCATGTCTATCAACAATAGCAACTGGCTCTTCCTCGTATCCCAAGCTCTCATCTAGCTGAATAGTAATGAAATCTAACACATGAGATAAGCCGGCTTGATACCTCCAGAGCATAGACATGTGAAAAACTGGATGAACCCCCGACAGGCTGGGAGGTAAAGCGAGCTCATAAGCGACCTCCTCAACTCTCATCAATACCTAAAATGGGCCTATAAACCTTGGGCTCAACTTGTCCTTCTTTCCGAATCTCATAATGTCCTTCACCGGCGAGACTTTCAAGAGAACCTTCTCGCCGACCATAAATGATACATCACACGCCTTCTGATCCACGTAACTCTTCTGTCTGGACTGTGATGTGCGGAGCCGCTCCTAAATTTACTTTGTGAGTACCTAATTTTTGCTCGCTTCGAATTCTCCTACAAAAAAATAACTTTTGGATGGTTTTAGCTATTTTAGTTATTTTTCTTTGTACTTATTTTGTGCATTTTTATGTGAATTCCTTAATTAAAAAGTACCAAAAATATTTTTTTACCTTTTATTTATATATCTTAGTTTGCATCTTTAAATTATATATACCAAAATAATTTTCTTTCTACTTGTTCATTTTCTTTAGGACTAAATAAGACTATAATTTCATTAGACAGAGAAGGGATTGGGCCAGTGTATTTTAATTAATAGTGAACCAAAATTGGCCCAAAATTTGAGCCCAATTCGGCCATACCTGGTCCAATAAATGGCCTGCCAAGACCTGGTCCAAAACGACATAGTTTCATGATTAAACTACGTCGTTTTCGTTTCATTAAGTGAAACTATGATCCAATCTCAACCCTTCAATTCTAAAGATCCGACGGTCCTAATTTAATCTTATCTAAGGTATATAACCCCTTTTAAATCAGATTTTTTGCCTCACTATCCCATAACCCAAACCCTAAAGCTTTTCCCCATCTCTCTCTTCTCTCCCTTCTCTTCAGCCGCCTCTCCCCGCTGCCACCACCATGTGTTGCTTCAAACACCACCAAACTTTCACCCTTTTCTCATCTTTTCATCCTTTACTCATATCCGAACCCCAAATCACTCAAAACCCATTCAAATTCCACGATTTTTAGATCTAGGAAACCCTAGCCGCCGTTTTTTTTGTCCAAATTCGTGAACCTCCGGCCCTTACCACCCTGCAACACATACATGAATGGATAGAGCTCCACGATACCTACATTTCCCCCCTAATTTCACCCATAAATGCCACTTTCCACTGCCTCACTGCCGCCGCCGCTCCACCACCAGTCGGTGGCCCCAGCTCCTATATAATTTATACCTTCCTCCTCCTCTTTTCCTCTTATTTTCTTATCTCCAACCCAAAACCACCAGTTCTGTAGCAACCAGCCACCCTATTGGTGTCCAACCATAACCAAGCATGCTGAGCCTCTATTTTGCGTAGATATGGCCAAGGAACGACCCTTTCTAGGCGACATGGTGTTGAAATCACTAGTCAACTCCCCCGAATTGGTGGTCCTAACACCTGCCGCCTAGAAAAGTTCATTCGAAGGTCGCTCATCATTGTTTATCGTTGCACACGCCGTCCCTGAGATTTATGGACAGTTTCACGGGCCCTCCATTGATATAAAACTTACTTCCTTTTTATCTTTTCTGATTTTTGCTTCGTAATTAGTATTAGTTTTAAGGTTTAATTTCCATTCATGTCGCTGCTATTTGTGTGCAATTGAGCTAGGATAGTATTGGTTTTCAATTACATGTTACTTTATAAATGTGTGAATTTCAGTTCTTCGACCTAGTCGGTCGACTATTTTGTGTGAATTTCTTAAGTTTGAATCAGTTCTTCGACCTATCCGATCGAGTCGTTTGTTGTTTTCTTTTGGTTCTTCGACCTAGTCAGTCGACTATTTTGTATAGAGTTGTTAAGTTTGAATTTTCAGTTATTCGACCTAGTCGGTCGATAGTTAAGTCTTTATGTTAATTTCAGGAAAAACCAAAAATATTAGCCGAATTGTTTATATAATTAGTCGTATTTTAGTTGTTATTAATCTTGATAGTTTAGTGATGTTCGTTAATTTCTGTTTCGAGCGTTCGCTTATGAAATTCAATTGTTTTTCCTTGTTAGTTTTCATAAATCGAATTCATTCTAATCCAGCTGCCCTAATACTTAGTTCAATTACATTTTGAGTTTTGTTTCTACTTTGCTAATTCATAGTTGGTTGGAGTTTGAGTGTATAAGCTGAATTTTAGTCATGTGTAGATACAAGTTGAATACTTGAGTTTAAAGTACATGGTTGTTGGGTATTTTACTGTTTAAACATGCCGGAAACATAATTGCTTTGCTTTGTGACAGAATTTGGTAAAAAATGGACTGTTTTGGCACACAAAAGTTAGTACTTTTGGACAAATACTTGGTGAATCAAAATTTTCCTATCTCAACGAAAAGAATTTCTGACTTGCTTGCTCGCTTGATCACTGGAATTGAAGCCAACACAAGGATGGGAGGGAAAACAGTATACATGTCCAAAAGGACTTATTTTCCTACTTAAAGAGGTCATTTTTTCAGACTTAAACACACACACTCTATAACACATTCTGAACATCTCTACTCACTTAAAAAGGAAGAACACAACTTTGACAAAAAATTCAGTTGAAGCTTCCTTTAATAAGCTGAAATTGTGAGCTTTAGGGGTGAGTTTTGGAGTGCATAATTTTTCAGAGGAACAGTAGAGTCTTAGACTTACTTCTGAGTTCTTTCTCTTGAAAAATCACTGATTTTACTAAGATTTCTAGGCTGCTTTAACAATACTGATTTCACTGCAGTTCCTATTGCTTTTTTTGCTGCTGTTTCATTGATGTATTATTTTCTGCTCTTCAGGTAACCTTTAAACTTTGTAATGCAGCTTTTATAGTGATTAATTGAAGATAAGGATCCTTTCAGATCTTCATACGTGTTTGATGCGCTTTACTAGATTGGATAAATGTTCGGCATGCTATCCTGTTTCGAGCCTATAGTCTGTAATGGTTATATACACATTAGCAGTTCTGCTAGCATATTTTAGTTGCTGAAAAGATAAAGATCTCGTAAGGCTGATTATTATGGGTAGATTTGGGACCTTTTTATCCAAAGCTCGACATAACTGTCGAACATTTTGCGCTCAAGTGTTAAAATTTGACCGGTTATTAGATCTGTAATGTGTAACTTCAGTGTTAAGGTCCTTTGCTTGTACTCTGGAGTTGTTTCTTGTTTTTCTCTGTAAAACACTGAAAGTTTAGCCATGAAGTTCTCTGGTATTTGCTTTGTGTTAGGTAATTAGTCTTTCGTTGCTTTGTTTAAGTTGTTCTTTCCTCCTTGGCTTAAGTTCTCTATTGTATTCTCGTCCAAGCATGTCTCTGATTTATTGTTGTCATTATTGAGTTTGTTTTAAGTGAGAACCTGAAAAGAACTTGCAAATATTAAGGTTTAAAATGAGGAGTTGATAGTCTATTACTCTTATTCATGGTCATGTTTTTATGGTGGGTCCATTTGATGTCATTTTATAGTTATTGGACTTACCAAAGATAAAGTTCTTACTTTTACTAATGTGGAAATAACTGTCGCATCGTTTCTTTATGGAATTTGAGAGTACATATTGATATGATTTAAGATACAAAAATATAGGAGTTATGTTGCTTATTGGGCATTGCATTCATTAAATAACGAATTGAAATCCATATAGGTTCTTCATCTTTCCTCGTTTTCTTTTCATTTGACATATTCTTACAACTTTAATAAAAGCAATCATAATGCCTTAATTGGTGCGGGTAGGCTCAATCTAAACTAAATATCCATACATGGTCTCGCTACTTTCACGCTACAAAGAGGCATACCTTTTATGATCTAATCTTTAATAATTTAACAAAGATAAATGATTTTGTCTTATTGATGTGTGAAAGACTCGCTTCGGAATAAGTATATAAATAAAAGGGCAAGGTCATGAAGGCATGTCTTGTCCCAATTTTCTTTTTCCTCAAAAAATAAAGTTTTTATTTTAATTAACTTCGAATAGGCTCCACTTTTAGGTGTGGCACTCGAGCTAAGGTCGGGGATACTCGTCTTGGTTAGTGTAAGCTAGGATGGGGGATACTCGACCTAGTTTGAGATTAATGAAGTCATCAACGATAAAGGCGGGCATAAGCAAAACATGAAAACCAAATAAAGCACAGGTTATTTAAAATTAGTTTAAAGCCAAATTTAGTCAATAAAGCGACCGTGCTAGAATCATGGGACTCGAGGAATGCCTTACACCTTCTCTTCGGTCAACAGGATTCCTTACCCGGATTTTGTTTTTGCAGATCAATAATAATAGAGTCAAATCTTCCTTTGGCTAGAGATTCAAACAAAAGGTGAGTTGGAACACCCAAAAATCAATTCTAAGTGGCGACTCTGAACAATAAAATAATCCACTCAAATTTGTCACTTTAAGTAGAAAAACCCTTTAATAGTTTAATCTACCATCCATAACATCTATATTCTTTCGGGGGTAGAAGAGGGGTGTGACATCTTTGGCAACTCTGCTGGGGACAACCATAATTCGAACTTGTACATATTGACTTTTATTTGGCTTTATTAATTTTGTATATGTTGTGATTTATTTGTGCCTAATGTGTTACTTGTCCGCTTTTTTCCGCTTTAATATTGTTGAATTGTACATATAAATTATCTCCTTGCACACCCCTTCTGAGCCTTCTGAATACAACCCCGGGAAATCGTAGATACGCACCCCATTCTTTTTGAGATAAAATCAGTGGGCCTGGGCTCCCGGTGAAGGATTATTAGTCACCCGTATTTAAGAAAGGGGAGGATCCAGTAGCTAAGCCGGAGAAGTATTGCTCCCGGTACGGAACCCCTTTCCAACTCGAGTTGTCCGCTCGTTATATGGTCAGTCTAGTACACCTCATTCCCTAGGATTTTTAAAACCTAGAAGAACAAGTCACATGTCTGGTTATCCCTAGTAGGTTCGCTTTATTTGCATCACGTGCATTTGTCTTAGCGAAACTCGGCACAGGGTTCGGGTCCGTTTAAGACAGGTATCCTCTTTGAGACCATCCTATTCAGTTATGTGCTACTTGCTGCATCATTTGGAAAGCTTGCTTGCATTTGTTGACCGGCTTTAGAAGATTAGTTTAGCAGAATTTGAAAAAAAAAATTATTCCCCCAGTTTTGTACAAACAATTCGTTTTTACTAAATTAAAAAAAAGATTTGGTCAAGTACTGAACTACGCGAGTTTGATTCTCACCGGATGTGAGATACGTAGACAACCTTTATCGGGTCCGGTCCCCAATTTTTAAAAATCCAAAAATATTTCCTTTAATCTTTGATACATCAAATCCAGAAACAAAAAAAAAACAAAAACAAAAAAAAAGAAATTTGAATTCAAAAATATTTTCGTTCTTCTCCAGAAGTTCTTTTCGGAAATTAAAAAGAAAACTCAAAGTCCAAAAATATTTTCAGAAATTCAAAGGCAAAGATTAAAAAAAAAGTTCAAAAATATTTTCTTTCTTATTTAGACGTCTTTTTTTTCCAACATTTCCCAAAAAAAAATCTAAAAATATTTTCCTTTAAATCTATATTTGGTACATTAAAGATTGAATTGCAAAATATTTTCAATCTTCTTCAGAAGTTTTTCATTATGAAATTAAAAAGAAAACTCAGAATTCAAAGATTTTTTCATTCAATGGCAAAAATTCAAAACTCCAAAAATATTTTCTTTCTTCTTTGGAAGTCTTTCTTTAAAAGAAAACAAAAAAAAAATTCTTTCTTCTTTAGAAGTATTTCTTTCAACAATTTCCCCCCTCTCCCCCCAACAAAAAAAATCAAAATATTTTCCTTGTTAGGAGTTTTCGTGGTCTAATTTGTATATGAGTAAAAAACAAAGAAAACAAAGAGTTAGTTTATTTATTTATTTTTGATACTCTGAACTACGTGATGATCTGATTCATGCAGCGACATGATACATAAGCAACCCCTAAAAGGTTCGATCGAAATATTTCAATAAGGGAACAAAATGAGGTGAGTGAAAAGAGAAGCAAAAAACGAAAAAGAGAGAGAGAAAAAAAATTAAATAAGAATAAAAATTGAGAGCGTCAATAAGCATCTGCCTTATAAGTCGGGATGAAACATGAAGCCTTCCAAAAGCATGTAAGAAATGGTGACAATATTAGGAACATGACATATTACGTGTGATTCATATATGTAAAATGCTTAACCCTAACACGTTTGTTATCTCTTATATAGTAAGCTTAAGGCGGTTAGTTTGTGGTGAAACTAGCAAAACATCATTACTTCACCAGATCTTAAGGAAAGGTACCAATGACTAATAATGATGAAATCGAGTTTGTCAGTGATGACCCCCACGGTCAGTCAGTTGAGCAAGAGTCGAAGGAAGTAAGAAGATTAAAACAACAATTGTCTGATGTATATCAGACTTGGGTCTCCGGTCAGCCTCCGCCTCAGGGTCTCTCAGAAGGAACTTCTACTGTACCCCTAACTACTCAACCACCGCTCCATGAAACGAGCGATAACATTCTACCACCAGGGTATGTGCCAAACTACAGCTTCCATGCCGCTCCTGGAACCTCTAATGTGCAACCTCAAGCCGCACCGGTCAGGAACACCCCTCTTGTCGTGTCTGGCGCGCCGGTATATACAATCCTGCAACCACCTAGGCCAAACAATGAGCCACCATCTCATGCTTGTGATGACCAATACTACTCTCCAAATATGGCTTTCAGGTTCTCGGCTCCATACAACCAGACTCCTCAGTACAAGTCACCGGTGGAAAATGAAAAGCCTGCCAAGACAGTTGAGCTAGATGAGATGGCCAGGAAGATGAAAAGTCTTGAACAGAACATAAAGAACATACAAGGACTAGGTGGTCACAAAACTGTATCTTTTAGTGATTTATTTATGTTCCATCACATCTATTTTCCACAAGGGTTCAAGACCCCAAAATTTGATAAGTATGATGGACACGGCGACCATATCGCCCACCTGAAAAGGTATTGCAACCAGCTGAGGGGTGCAGATGAAAAATAATAATTGCTGATGTCTTATTTTGGGGAAAGTCTTTTGGGGGTAGCCTCAGAATGGTTCATCGACCAAGATATCTCTCACTGGCACGTCTGGGATGACATGGCTCAGGCCTTCATCAAACAATTCCAGTACAACATAGATATTGCACCAGATCGCAATTCCCTGTCCAATATGAAGAAGAAGCCGACTGAAAGCTTTAGAGAGTATGCAATCAAGTGGAGGGAGCAAGCGACTAGACTCAAGCCACCCATGGATTACCATGAGTTGATCACCGTTTTCCCGGAGGCTCAAGATCATGATTACTTTCAGAACATGATGTTCGCGATGGGCAGACCTTTTGCAGAAGCAATCAAAATTGGGGAGATGGTCGAAAATGACCTCAAGACTGGTAGAATTGTAAGTCAAGCTGCTCTAAAAGCCACTACCCAAGCTATCCAAAATGGGTCGGGAAGCTTGGCAAATAGAAAGAAGAGAGATGAAGGGTCCATGATGACTTCGGGATCCAGGGAAGTTTAAAGAGGGGCATCGCACCCTTATGTGCAAGTCCATCAGGGGAAATCCAGCTACCCTCAACATTATTATCCTCTGCCAATTCCTCAATACTCTATGGGTCCACCACAGTATACAGTGTTCAATGCTCAATCTTATGCCCGGCCTCCCAATCAGCAAGTACGGGCACCAGATCCAAGGATCGCCCGACCTCAGCAGCAAAATTTTTGGGAACCCTACAATGCTCGTCCCAGACAGGATTATGGTCGAGAACAGAGGCCTGCAGAAAAATTCACTCTATTGGCTGAATCATACTCTAGTCTATTCCAAAAGCTGAAGCAAATAGGCATGATCAGACCCATCGCTCCCCACCATATGCATCCTGATTCACATGGATTTCAAGAAAATGCTAGATGTGAATATCATTCAGGTGCCACGGTACATAGCCCTGATGACTGTTGGACTCTGAAAAGAGCCATAGAAAGACTAATTGCTGAAAAACTGATTGTAGTGACAAATGACGAGGGCCCTCCTAATGCGACTGTCACACCTCCTTTCTCCGACAAGAGTTGGATATGCGAGTTTTTTCCAATTTAAGTGACATTATTCAGATCTGGGATTTATTTTAGTTTTCAGAGTCGCCACTCAGATTTTTACAGTGTTCCAGGACACCCTTTATTTGTTGAAATCCCAAACCGAGGAAATTTTGACCCTGTTTTAGATGTCTGCAACCAGAAATTCGAGTAAGGAATTCTATTAATCCGGGAGTAGGTTTTAGGCATTCCCGAATTCCGTGGTTCTATCACGGTCTCTTAACTATTATTATTTGGCCTAAATCGTCTGTTTACTTACATATCTTTGCCTATCATGCTTTTAGCCTCTTTCACTTTTCAAGCCGCTTTTAATATGGATTTATCTTGAAAATAAGTCACGATGGTGTGCACTTGTTATTTTAAAACACATTATAATTACGCCACATGAAATGCACCCGTAATTACAACATGTGATTTTTATTATAAGTTTTCGAAGTTAAAGACGGGGACATGAGTTGTCGCTCCCGAGTGTTGGTTAGGTAGCTTTGGTATAATGTTTGATTTTTTCTATCAAAATTTCGAACTACAGGTATTCGTTCTACCTAGAAGATCTCCTAAATGATAGTCGTTGTTCTAAAAGAACATCTTATAGGCTATGGCCTGATCTAGCCCCGTTTTATCACATCGGGCCATCCTAAGTCAGCTCTCTTTGTGATAGGACTGCTAGTTCCGAAAAAAGAATTTGTTCTTTAGCCCATGATAGCAAACGTGGGAATCAGAATATCCTTTGTTCGTTCAGATATATATATATATGAAATTCAAATATCTAAATATGTTATTTGCTAAGTCTGATACTCATGGACAAGCTGGAATCACTCTATTCTT
>MDKI01224878.1:0-21740 GCA_005239505.1 Nicotiana paniculata
GGGGAAACCATAACCTTAGACCTTTATTATCATTATTTACATTAAATTGTTAGTCAATTACTAATTTATTATTTCGTTAGTAGAATTAGTTAAAAAAACACAAATTGATATTCAAAAGTCTTAAGAAAAGTGATTAAGTAACAGTTTAGTATTTTATAGACTCAATTGATATGTTCAATTCTCTGTGGGATCGACTTTGGGTGTAATACCCCAAATTATATTTGCAGCGCCCGTTTAGTCTTTCCATAAGACATAGTTGAGCGTGATCATGAACCTTACGCTTGGTTCGCCAATCTCCACATGTATTAAGGCTTCTGAGCCATAGACAAGTGCGAACGGGGTTTCTCTTGTGGCTGTTTTTGAAGTTGTTCTATATGCCCATAATACCGCTGGTAACTCATCAAGATAGTTTCCTTTGGCTTTACCAAGCCGCTTCTTTAGATTGTTGATGATGACCTTATTCGTTGACTCAACTTGACCATTAGCCACGGGGTGGTATGGCATTAAAGTGATCCGTTTGATTTGCCAGCTTTGGACAAATTCTGTGATTTGCGAGCCTATGAATTGGGGGCCATTATAGCACACGATCTCTTTTGGTATCCCAAAGAGGCATATTATGTTTCTCCATAAGAAGATTTTTACTTCCTTTTCTCGCACTTGTTTGAACGCTTTTGCCTCTACCCATTTTGTAAAATAGTTAGTTAGCATGAGCAAAAACCGTACCTGTCCTTTTGGTGTGGGAAGAGGTCCCACTATGTCCATACCCCATTTCATGAAAGGTCATGGGCATTGGATGCAATAATTCCGCTGGTCGATGCATGTTTGGCAAACCTTTGGCACCTTTCACATTTGGATACGAAGTTCTCTGCTTCTTCTTCCATATTAGGCCAATAGTATCCAGCTCTTATTAGGGTTTTCACTAAGGATCTCGCCCCTGAGTGATTTCCACCGTGTCCTTTGTGGACTTCTTTCATCACAAATTCCATTTGGTTAGGTCCGAGGAATTTAGCTAGGGGTCCTCCAAACATCTTGCGATAAAGCGAGTTGCGAATAAGGCAGTACCGTGCAGCTTTGCAGCGAAGTGCTTGAGCTTCTTTTCTGTCTCCAGGTACGGTGCCATTCGGCAAAAAATTAAGAATTTCGTTTCTCTAGTCCTAGGTTAAGTTGTTGAAAGTTACCTCATTCCTGTCCTGGTTGATCATTGAGTGGAATAGTTTCACGACAATTGCATTGTCTTTTTTTGTTACTTCTGTGACTGCTGCGAGGTTAGCTAATGCATCTGCTTCTGCATTTTCCTCTCTAGGTATTTGCATTACCTTCAATGTTTTGCGTTGTCTCACGATATCTCGTTATTTTTCAAGATACTGTTGCATTCGAGTCTCTCCAGCGATGTAAGTCCCCTGCATCTGATTTACTACCAGTTGGGAGTCGCTGTTGATCATGATTTGCTCTATTGAGAGATCCCGTGCGAGTTCAACCCCTGCAATAACAACTTCATACTCTGCTTCATTGTTAGTTATAGGATAACACTTGATAGCTTGTTGTGTCTTTTCAACCGTGGGTGATATTAAGACTATGCCTAAGTCGTCATCTTTTATATGTGAGGATCCATCAGTGAATAGGGTCTATAGCTCCGGATTAGCACCGTTAAAAAGTTGTAACTCTATTTCTACTTCAGGGATAATGCTATTACTACAGTCAGCAACAAAATCAACTAGTATTTGAGACTTAATTACAGTCCTAGGCTGATAGATTATTTCATGCTCACTTAATTCTATGGCCCACTTGGCTAATCTTCCTGACAATTCTTGTTTATGCAGAATATTTCTTAAAGGATATGAAGTCACAACGGTGATTGGGTAGCATTGAAAATATGGTCGTAATTTTTTAGATACCATTATTAAAGCTAAAGCTAATTTTCCAGATGTGGATATCTAGTCTCAGCATCTAGCAAAGTTTTACTTAAATAATAGATAGGGGATTGCGTACCTTTTTCTTCTCTTACACGTACTGCACTTACAACAATGTACAATCTTTCCCCTTCTTTTGGATTTGAAAGTAGCGGTGGTTTCGATAGATAAATCTTCAGATTCTTGAGGGCTTGCTGACATTCTTCAGTCTATTCAAACTGATTCTGCTTTTAAAGAACTGAGAAGAATTTAAAACTTTTTTTCGGAAGACCTAGAAATAAATCTCCCCAAAGCTGCTATTCTCCCTGTCAGTCTTTGAACTTTTTTTTTATTTGTTAAAATATCAGGTATTTCTTCTATAGCTTTAACTTGAGCGAGGTTTACCTATATTCCTCTGTTCGATACAAGGAAACCCAAAAATTTACCTGATTGCACTCCAAAAGCGCATTTTTCTGGATTTAGCTTCATATTATACCTGCGTAAAATATCAAAAGTAGTAGAGAGATGCTAGAAATGGTCTTCCGCTTGTGTCGATTTTACCAACATATAATCAATATAAACATCCATCGTCTTTCCAAGATGTTCTTGGAACATTTTATTCACTAACCTTTGATAGGTGGCTCCAACATTTTTCAAGCCAAAAGGCATAAATGTATAACAATAAGTCCTTATGTTTGTAATGAAGGAAGTTTTTTCCTCATCTGAGGGATCCATTTTAATCTGATTATAACCAGAATATGCATCTAAAAATCTTAATAAATCATGACCTGTAGTGGGATCAATCATTTGATATATATGTGGTAATGGGAATGAATCTTTGGGGCATGCTTTATTTAAGTCAGTATAATCTACGCATACTCTCCATTTGCCATTCTTTTTAGGTACTACCACGGTGTTAGCTAGCGAGTTAGGGTACATTACCTCTCGTATCGAACCAATCTTCAAGAGCTTCTGTACCTCTTCGTCAATCACTTGGTTCTTGAATGGTTCTTGTTTTCTTTTCTTGTGCTTAACAGGTACGAAGGATGGATCTTCATTTAGTTTATGAGTCATCACTTCTAGTGGAATGCTTGTCATATCTGAGTGGGACCACGTAAAGCAGTCTGCGTTAGCCTTTAAATAATCAATTAACTTACCTCTTCGACCGGGGCTCAGCCTCGTGCCTATATACACTTTCTATTCAGGCTTTTGATGTGCTCTTCCGTAGTTGGTTTGATGTGCTCGTCTTCATCCGGTTCATGAATGACTTCCGGTCTGGAATCTGCATCCGTGTAGTCTAATGCACCTACCGTGGTAACTTGATTCACCTTATCGTAAGTATTATCTTTCGTACCCGTTTCAAAATTAATACCTTCCGTACCTATTTGGGTTACTAATTTCTTCCATGCCTACTTTGGCGGTATAACCCGCTTGGGAGATTCCCTTATCTTGTGATTCTTCCACCTCTATTTTTTTGTTGTAGTGTACCACGGAGTTTATATTTCTTGTGGCTTGCTGATCGCCTCTAATTTGCTGAATCACCCATTCATAGGGGAATTGAATTACCTGATGCAAGGTGGAGGGTATTGTTTTCATGTCGTGGATCCATGGCGATTACGTTATAAGCCATGTTAGTATCGATGACTTGGAACCTGGTTGTTTTCATCACCCCATCAGCATAAGTGCTAAGCTCAATTTCTCCTTCTTTTTATAACCGTAGAGTTATCAAACCCTGATATGGCTCGTGCCCTTTGCATTTCTTATACGACTCTTAGCAAAATGATATTGACTGAACTACCTGGATCAATCAACATTCTTTTACGTTAGTGTCATGAATAAGTAAATATATTACAAGAGAATCATTGTAAGGAAGCATTAATCCGCGGATATCTGCATCATCGAAGGTTATATCGTCTGCTTTCAGATTTTCACAAACCTGTTTTCCATGTGTAATTGTGAACTATGTGGTCATTTTGCAGACCACTCTGTTTACTTCTTCACCTCCATGTATCACATTGACGGTTCGCTTTGGAGAAGGAGGCTTTGGGGGCTCCTGCATGTTCTTCATATATGCATGTTTACCCTTATCACTAAACAATTATGTTAAATAGTCCTGTTTCAATAAATTTTCTACTTTACCTTGTAAAAATCTACAATCCACAGTCTTGTGCCCATGATCATTATGGAATTCAACCAGTGATGTGGGTTCCTTCTATTTGGATTTGATCGCATCTCTTTGGGCCACTTAACCTTCTCTCCCATGTTCCTCAATATTGAGACAAGTTCAGTAGTACTTACATTAAAGGTATGATCCCCAATTCAGGTATTACCTCTAGGTCGTTCATCGTGATCTTTACTGGATCTAGATGAGGATGAGACTACGTCTCTTCCTGGTGGTCTATAGTCTGACCTAGTGTTTTCGAACCTGGGACGAATATCATGTCCCGAGGGTCCTAAGTGAGGATCGTACCTATTTTTACCTGATCTTTTATCTGATTCAGGACGTCTAGAACTGGAATGATCTTCATCTCTTGAATGAGCAATGATATCTTCTTCTATTCTGAGTTTAGTACTATACTTGTTATATACATCGTTCCATGATGTAGCGGGGAATTATCTTAGACTTTCATTAAGTCGTCTCGTGGCTTCTAAGCTTTTATCGTTTAGGTTTCTTGCAAATGCCATGGCTACTCAATTATCAGCCACCATGGGTAATTGCATTCTTTCTCGTTGAAACATGTCTACAAACTCACGGAGTAGTTCCGTGTCTCCTTGTTTTATTTTGAATATGTCTTCCATTCTTTTCTCAACTTTTTGTGCACCGGAGTATGCTTTTATAAATGAATATGCAAGCTTAGCAAAAGAGTCAGTAGAATTTTTAGGGAGAAGAGAATACCAGGTTAGGGCTCCTTTGGTAAGTGTTTCCCCAAATTTTGACAAGGACTGATTCAATCTCTTGTTTTGTTAAGTCATTGTCTTTTACTCCGGTATAGGAAATACTCCAGGAATTCGTTCGATGCGATCGTTCTGCTCCTTCATCTGTTTCTGCATGGTTAGCACTAAATTTTGTAATTAAGAGTTATTAGATATACCTGGTCTCGCTTCGAGAGATTCATTAGAAGTATCTCCTCTTCCTGAGTTTGCCAACCCAGATTGAGGATTTTCCATGGTGATGTTATTATTGGGGGTGGTGTCGGTAGTGCACGTAATGCTGCCGGTCGCAAATTCTTGCAAAGCTTGACTCACATACTCTGCCATCATTTGCTTTACTCGATCTTGTTCCATCGTTTGATCATTATTATCATTGTTGTTATTGGATCTTTTTGGGGATTGTTCCCTTGAACCATGTGGGGTTCTTGAAGGTGATGGAACTGGGGTTCCATTCCTTTGCTGGTTGTTGCCAATGGAGTTCGACATAGTTCAGAGGATATCGCTTGAAAGGAAAACAAAGATTATTAGATTCCCGGTAACGGAACCAATGTGTTTAACCAAAGAATTAGATCCTTTGATCAAAGCTATTTCTAGGATGAACTTGGGTTACTGATAATCAAGAAAATAAAAGAAACGAATAATAGACAATATTGTAGAAATATAGAAAAGCACAGTTGATTGTATTCGAAAATCAGATGCCTTTACAAGTTGTATTCCCCTCCCTTATATAGGAGATTCCTTGATATAGCGTACAACTCTTGCTATGATTGCCCATTAATGACTAATTATGACATTAATAGGGCGTTACAAAGGATAACGGTAATTGGGGTACAGTTACGTAACGTACGAGTAATCAATTATGGGTTCTTGAATCTGCCTGTAGCTTTTCCCAGATTCATTCTGACCGTGTCTCTTGCCTGTCTTGATCAGGTTGAGTTTCCCGTGGCTGATGAGCTTGAGCGTTTATTGAATGATGCCTCTTTATTCCGTACCTCTTCAAATAATCACATCAAGTTGGTACTAAGGGCAGTTAAGAGCTTAATAGAACAAAAGAAGGTGGTACTAAAGGATGAAGAAGCTCCCAACGTCACCAGTAACTCGTTGCTTGCTCACAATAACGGGCCGATTATTGGTATGATTTGTGAAGACCGAGAATTTGATCCGGCTCTTAAAACTATCATCGCCATTACTGATGTAGAGAAAAAAGTCAAAACGACACTGAAACAAGCTAAGGAGGAGAAGAAAAGTAACTCCACTCTTCCGGCCACAAGAAAGGTTAAAACCAAGACAGGGACAGGGCCTTCTAAATATCTCGTTCTTTATGTTCCCAAGGCACCCAGGAAGGAACAGTTTGTGTTAAGCCCTCCCAAAAGATTGCAACACAACAAGACTATGAATAATGTCCCGAAAATATACATACCGAAGGGATTTATGTGGCGCGGGGGCCGATAATTTCACCAAGGCTGAATGAGCACGTGGTTATTAGCCGCGCACCACAGAATCCCATAAAGGACACCACTGTCGTCCCCTGGAATTACAACAAGATGGCGGTGACGTAAAAAGGAAAAGAAATTACTAGGGAAGCGAGTGAGACAAACTCATAAGAGAAATACCTCAACCTGAAAGAACTGAACAAAAGCAAGCAGAAACGCTTTCCACCTAAGAAGCTAATCAGTGCCAGAGAGGTTGAAGAATTATTCAAAAATATGAAAATCTCTGAATACGCCGTAATTGAGCAGCTCAGAAAGTCCCCCACTCAGGTCTCCCTTCTATCCTTGTTGATAATTTTAAATGAGCATAAGAAAATCCTGATCAAAGCACTTAATGAAGCATATGTTCCGACCGAGACCATAGTTGAGCAAACGGAAAGAATGGCAGAATGATTTTTTGAAGTCAACCGGATCTCATTTAGAAAGAATGACTTGCCTCCGGAAGGGGCTGCCCACAACAAAGCTCTCCACCTAACTGTTAAATGTGAAGGGTTCTATGTGAAAAAAATTATGGTGGATGGCGGATCTGGGGTTGATATTTGCTCTCTCTCGACCCTACAAAGGAAGGAGATCGAGACTGAGAGAATCAGGCGCAACAATGTGTGCGTCCGCGCATTCGATGGCATCAAAAGAGGCACAATCGGGGAGATTGATTTTGTCTTGACGATCAGCCCTGTAGATTTTGAAGTGACATTTCAGATCTTAGACATGGATACTTCCTAAAATTATCTCATGGGAAGGCCTTGGATACATGCAGCAGGGGCAACGCCATCTACTCTCCACCATATGGTTAAGTTTGAGTATGAAGACCAGGATATTGTGGTCCATGGAGAGGACGAGCAATATATTTACAGGGACCCATCAGTCCCATGCCTGGAAGCGAGGGAAGGCAGCGAGCATACTACTAGGCGTTTGAGATTGTGGTTGAAGACCAATATGAGGAAGCAACCCCGTGTCCTCAACCATTCCTATAAAACACATCAATTATGGTCGCTAGCAACATAATTTAATATGGGTACACACCTGGAAAAGGGCTCGGAGTGTCCTTGCAAGGCATTACAGAACCTATCACCTTGCGTACCAGTAAGAAGTTTTTTGGCATAGGGTTTCAAGCTACCCGATGATGAAAAATAGGTTGACCAACGTAAGAAAAATGGTTGGGTATTTCCTCAGCCAATCCCGCACACCACCGAATCATTCGTCAAGACAAAATACATAGAGGAAGAGGAGTAGGCCTTCACGGCCGAAGAAATTGAAGAAATCTGTGGAGCAATGTGACCGATGTTGTATGAAGCTCATATGGTCCAACAAGAGAAGGCTGAAGCACTGCTGAAGTGCAATATATGTCCTGACGCCAAGCTCCAAATTTGGATGGCTACTCCATTCCCAGGCAGGCGGGAGTCCCGGTAGTTCAGCTTTGCCATCCTTTTGCACTTCGAGTTATTTCAGGGTGTAACTCGAGTGTTTTTAGTTTATTTCCTTTTTTTTAAATTCTGATGTAAACCCTCTTATGTTCAATATTCAATGAAATGAAATTAATATTTCATAGTCCACGAATCTCTCTCTTTATTCGTCCTAATTTTTGCTATTTTTTTTCTTATCTCTCTTTTCAGTTCTAATAATGCCGAGTTAAATAACATGACATGCTTGCGGACTTCAAGCCCAAATCTTGACACACCGTCTAACCGAGAAATAATGAATCAAGAACCGGAATATAGATGAGGCTTTTAGGGAAATAAATTGCGACTTAGAACAATTCGAGAATAAGCCTAAGAAAAAATTAAACGAAACCAAACCGGTTAATTTGGGTAATTTAGAAGAAGTCTGCGAAACCATGATAAGTATCTATACCGATGAAAAGACTAGGGACGCTTTGACCCAACTTCTATTCGAATTCAAAGACATGTTCGCCTCGTTTTATCATGATATGCCCGGACTGAGTGTTGATTTTGTAGTGCACAAATTGCCAACCTACCCCGATTATCCACCTGTCCAACAAAAACAGAGAAAATTTAAAACAGACATGAGGGACAAGATCAAAGAATAAGTCACTAAACATTTAAGAGCTGAAGTAATCCGAGTGGTCCAATACACCACGTGGCTGGCTAATGTGGTTCCGGCACCGAAGAAAAAAAGGAAAGTCCGAGTGTATATCGACTATCGAGATTTGAATAAAGCAAGCCCCAAGGAAAACTTTCCATTTCCAAACATCCACATCCTGGTTGACAATTGCGCAAAACATGAGATACAGTCTTTCGTAGATTGTTACACTAGGTATCACCAGGTTTTGATGGATGAAGAAGATGCAGAAAAAACGGCCTTCACCATACCTTGGGGTACTTACTGTTACCGGGTCATGCCATTCGGCCTGAAGAACACCGGAGCAACCTATATGAGGGCTATGACCGCCAGTTTTCATGACATGATGCACTAGGAGATTGAGGTATATGTGGATGATGTGATTATTAAATCTAGGACGCAAGACAACCATGTGCAGCATCTGAGAAAATTCTTCGAGCGTCTGCGTATGTATGACCTAAAATTGAATCCAACCAAGTGTGCTTTTGGAGAACCGTCTGAGGAATTGTTGGGTTTTATAGTCAGTCGACTGGGTATAGAACTGGATCCGACAAAAATAATGTCTATTCAGGATTTTTCCCCTCCGAGAACCAAGAAAGAGGTCATGAGTTTGCTGGGTAGGTTGAATTATATCAGCAGGTTCATTTCTCAGTTAACCTCCACGTGTGAGCCAATATTCAAGCTGTTGAAGAAAGATGCAGCAATTAAATGGACGGATGAGTGCCAAGAAGCTTTTGACAAAATCAACGAGTATTTGTCGAATCCGCTAGTGTTGGTCCCACCCGAACCTAGAAGACATCTGTTCTTGTATTTGACGGCGTTGGAAAATTCTTTTGGGTGCGTTCTCGGGCAACATGATGTGACCGGTAAGAAGGAACAAGCTATATACTACCTGAGCAAGAAATTCACAAGCTATGAAGCCAACTACACCTTGTTGGAAATAACTAGTTGCGCCTTAACTTGGGTTGCTCAGAAGCTCCGGAATTACTTGTTGGATTATACGACCTACCTCATCACTAGGCTGGATCCTTTGAAGTATATATTCCAAAAGCCAATGCCCACCGGGTGATTAGCAAAATGGAAAATCCTGCTCACCGAGTTCGACATAGGCTACGTCACCCGCACGACGATGTAAGCTCAAGCCTTGGCGGATCACCTAGCTGAAACTCCTGTCGATGACAAATATCAACCTTTGAGTACTTACTTCTTGGACGAGGAAGTAAACTCAGTTGAAGTAATCCGAAAAAACACCAACACTTGGAAAATGTACTTTGACGGAGCTGTAAATGCAAAAGGTGTCGGGATAGAGGCAATTTTGATTTCGCCCATGGGACAACACTATCTAGCCACCGCCCGTCTCCATTTCTTCTGTACAAACAACACTGCTGAATATGAAACCTGCATAATGGGCATGAACATGGAAATTGACATGGATGTAGAGGAGTTATTCATCATCGGATATTCCGACTTGATCATCAAGCAAGCTCAGCGGGAGTGGGAAACTGGAGATGTTAAGATTCTTCCATATAGACAACATGTGGAGGATCTTGGCAAACGATTCAAAGCTGTCAAATTCAGGTATATTCTTCGAGGCCACAATGAGTTAGCTAATGCACTAGCTACCTTAGTTGCAACGCTGACATATCTGGGCAATGTCCATATTGACCCACTGGAGATTCAAATCTAGGAAAGACATGGTTACTATAACACGATCGAAATAGATCCTGATGTCCAACCATGGTATCATGATATCAAAAGGTTCCTCAAAACCAAAGAATACCTGGAGCGAGCCACTGGAGACCAAAGGAGAACCATCAGAAGGCTCGCCAACAGTTTTTTCCTAAGTGGGGAAGTGTTGTATAAAAGGACTCCCGATTTGAATCTATTAAGGTGTGTGGATGCTAAAGAAGCCGAAAAGATTATGAATGAGGTACACTTAGGAGTATGCGGTCCCCATATGAACGGATATGTCCTCGGCAAGAAAATTCTGCGGGCAAGATGTTACTCGATGACTATGGAGAAAGATTGTTTCAGCTTTCTCCGGAAGTGCCATCAGTTCCAAATACACGGCGACTTGATCCATGCACCGCCATCAGAGTTACATCCCATGTCATCACCATGGCCATTCGTTGCTTGTGGAATGGCTGTCATTGGGCCGATCCAGCCGAGAGCTTCGAATAGGCACATATTTATCTTAGTTGCTATCGCCTATGCCACAAAATGGCTCGAGGAAGTCACGTTCAAAGTCGTCACTAAGAAAGAAGGTGGATTTTGTGCATTCCAACATTATTTGTCGCTTTGGCATTCCGAAGACCATCATCACTGATAATGCTGCAAATCTCAATAGCCATTTGATGAGGGAGGTATGTGAACAATTTCAAATCACAGACCATAAATCCACCCCTTACCGACCCCAAATCCAATGGCGCCGTTAAAGCAGCAAAAAGAACATCAAGAAAATCCTCAAAAAAATGATTCAAAGTTCTAGAAAATGGCACGAGAAATTTCCTTTTGCATTATTGGGATATCTTACGACCGTGCGCACATCGGCTGGAGCTATGCCTTATCTATTGGTTTACGACATTGAAGCTGTAATACCTGCAGTAGTTGAAATTCCCTCCCTTCGGATCATCGTCGAAGTTGAAATTGAGGATGATGAATGGGTCATAACCTGGCTGGAATAGTTAACTCCGATTCATGAGAAAAGAATTTCTGCAGTTTTTCATGGGCAGTTGTACCAACAAATAATGGCTCGCGCTTATAACAAGAAAGTGCAACCTAGGAATTTCGAAGTGGGGCAACTCGTCTTAAGACATATCCTCCCACACCATGAAGAGGGAAAAGGAACATTCTCCGCAAATTCGAAAGGTCCATACATTATAAGGAAACTGCTACCAAAAGGAGCATTGTACTTGGGGGACATCGAAGGAAACGACCCCGAAACGGCTGTCAATGTAGATGCAGTAAAAAGATACTATGTTTGACCTTTTTTTTATGTTGGTTCTCCCGATCGAAATGAAGAAGGCTTTTATTTACGCTACCCAAAACACTACCAACTTTTGTAAACCCTTTTGAGCCGATTATTTTTCTGTGATTAACCTCTTTGGAACCTGAAAGTGTTATTAACAAAAAAAAACAACAAAGTTCCATGAACTACGTTCGACTTGATTTTGAAAGGATACGTAGGCAGCCTCTCTCTAGGGTTCAGTCACACCAAAATAAAATTCCACATTTCCCCAAGAGTTTAAACTGGGACATATGTTATAATATGTTTGGCGATAATTTCACCGGAGAGGTTCCAAAGTTGTAATTCAATAAAAGTTCTTTTCACCAAAACCCTGTTCAAGTCCTTCCGATCAACCGGCAAAGATGTCTAAAATTGGAGGATACAGTTTTTGGATCTGATACAAGCAAATGAGAGAGTCTTATCGGTGAAAAACCACACGGGCACCATGAGGCGACGGTAAGAATAGAAATAAAAATGAGAGTCTTATCGGTGAAAACCAACATGGGCACCGTGACGCGACGGTAAGAAGAGAAATTGAAAATGAGAGAGTCTTGTTAGTGAAAACTCGCAAAGAGCACTACAAGGTGATGGTGAGAAGAGAAATGAGAGAGCGTAGTTGGCGAAAAACCGCAAAGGGCTTCGCTGATCGAAAAGGATAATAGGTCACTGGCATGGACACAGTCCGGGGCAACGTTTCTCAATCTCGAGGTGATAGTTGTGATAAATTTCTGAGAGTCGGACAGTTTATACGGATGAGGCATGCAGTCCAACAAGCATGTCATGTTCATTGAAGTCCGCATGCACTCCAGATAAGTTCTTCCTTCCTTTCCTCGAAAGGGATACCTTTTGTTTAAATTCATTGCCCATTCTATCATTTATTTTCTTTTGAATCCCTTTCGGTCTAACTCTATCCCGAAATTAAGGCATGGAAAGGATGGCAATACCGATTTGCACGGTTCTCATTTGATACGGGCTAGAATGAAAAAAGGCACCCAGCCTCGTAAGGGGCATCGAGTCGATCTCGTCTGGCCATAGCGGCTGATGCTTCAAACTCAGAACCCTTGAAAGGAGAATATCAAATCGAAGTGCCTATGAAGGCAAATGAAGTTGAAAGGTTGGGTCCCATGTGGCTAACTACCTCGGCAGAGCTTGAAAGCCGAAGTACTCCAAATGCTCTAAAATTGAAACTGGTGGTAAACGTCAGAATTGAAAGGCCAATAAAGGCAAAACGAAGTCGGAAAGGTAAAGTCTCACGCGACTAACCGTTGCAGCAGAATTGGAGGAGCCAAAGTTCTCCCTGATACTCCGAAAACCCAAATGAAAAAGCAAGTGAAAGGCCTACAAAGGCAAAATAAAGTCAAATGTTGGGTCCCACGTGACCAATGACCGTGGTAAAGTATAGAAGGCCAGGGTCCTCGGGTTTACAAATGAAACCCAATCCCCAGCAAGCAAGCAAGCGGTTGAGATCTTCATCAAAGGGGCCGAGATCAAGCAGTTGAAATAATCAAGGCTGCAAAACCAACCACCGTTTTAAACTAATAAATTGTTCTTTGTTTGAAAATAGGAAACAAGTGTAACTCAAAATCAACCATGCAAAAAGCAGGTGCAACCAAAATAAATTGCGCAAGGGCTAGAAGGAACTCTGCAGCATTGACTCCAAAAAGTAATGTTTCCTCCAAAAACCTTTTCATGCATTCACCCATTCTCTGAAAATAAAACTAAAAAAGAAGAAGAAGAAGAAATGATGTTGAAAATGATTCAAACCTAAAGTAGCATAGGGTCCCCAATCCCTAGCTAAACCTTTTCCAACCAAAGGATATTCAATTCCTTAATTGGTGCCAGCATAGGGTCCCACTCCCTAGCAGACATCAGCATAACCTGTTGATCTTTTCCTGACACTGGCATAACCCAGTGATCTCTTTTACTAGCAAAAGCATGACCTGTTAACCTTTCCAGACACCAGCATAACTTGCTGATTTTTTCCTGACAACACCATAACCTGTTCATCTCTTCCTGACACTGGCATAACCCAGTGATCTCTTTTCCTAGCAACAACATAACTTGCTGACCTTTCCAGACACCGACATAACCTGGTGATCTTTTCCTGACAACAGCATAACCTGTTGATCATTTCCGGACACTGGCATAACCCAGTGATCTCTTTTCCAGGAAACAGCATAACCTGCTAACCTTTTCAGACACCAGCATAACAGGGTGATCTTTGCCTGACAACAGCATAACCTGTTGATCATTTCATGACACTAACATAACCTAGTGATCTCTTTTTCTGGCAACAGCATAACCTGTTGACCTTTCCAGACGCCAGCATAACTTGGTGATCTTTTCCTGAAAATAACATAACCTATTGATCTTTTCTAGATATCGGCATAACCCGGTGATTTCTCTCATGGCAATAACATAACCTGTTGACCTTTTCTCAGACACCAGCATAACCTGGTGATCTTTTTCTTGAAAACAACATAACCTGTTGATCCTTCCCGAGACACCAGCATAACCTGGTGATCTTTTCTTGACAACACCATAACCTGTCGATATTTTCCAACATAGGGTCTCCAATCTCTAGTTGATTTTACTTTTAGGCATAGGGTATCCACCCCCTAGTCTACATTCACTCTGGGTACACCATTCCAGGCTTTTCATTGCTTTCAATAATAAAGTAGCATAGATTTCCTTACAATAACTCATGAAATTTTCCTAGTGAAAACTGGGGAAGAAAATTTCGTTCCTTTGTTTTGATTTTTGTGCAGCTTACACTTTAGGACAATGGATTCGAGACGACCAAAAGAAGACATATCAATTCAGAATAAAATAAAATAAGAAAAGGAAAAGAGTTGAACCCCAAAGTACAGAAGCGAAAAAGATGTGGACTGCTCAAGACAAGATTGAAGTCACAAGCTATGCATGTCCCTTCTTGATCTGAAAAAGCTGAAGAAGATTGAACCAGCACATACAACTAACAAACATCAAGATTCAGATCAGAGTCTGCGTGAAGAAACAACCATGACTCAAGATCAAGCTTCAAAAGACTCATAGATAGGAATCTTGTAACTCGTGGTTGATAGGTTTAGTTTAGTCTTTTTCACTTTGATTTTGGTGTAATAAGGAGCTCAGAAAGCAATAACAACAGCAACATAAGTGAAACCACAGTTACCCGGTAGTCCCAGCTACCAAAACATCCAGAACTACACTGACCTGATTCCTTTATAACCAAGGATATGTGGGCAACCTGTGAAGCAGTGTTCGGTCAAATATTTCAAAAACACTTCACATGGAGTATGTGAACGGGTAAAAGTCGTTCATGACTGCTCACTTTGTCTTTGCCCGAAAACTCTTCGCCTTTCAGAGCAAAGAGGGGCAGCTCTAAGCATGTGATTTTTTACCTGCAATATATTCCTACAATATTCAATAAATTAATTGGTTTTACAAATTTTTATTGAATTTCGGTGCTATTTGTGAATTAATTTTGCATTGCATAACAATAATTTTCCTTTTTTATCTTTATGAATAATTTAAGGTTGCATAGCCTCAATCATTTGGAGAATTATGAATTTATTCTTCAAAATTGCAAATGCTAATTCATCATTTCACTTTTTAATCCACCATTTATTAATTTCTCCTGTTAATTAGACAAATATTAAAATTAGAGTTAATTAAGATATTATGTGTAATTGGTTGAAATAAATAATAGGAAATGTGTTTATCTGACATAAGGTAGATTTAATGGTTAATTTCTTAATTTAATGATTTCTATAACAAAATTGTGAAATTTGTTCTTTAAATGATATGAGTGTTAAATTAAATTGTGTTAATTTTAATCAACTCAACAATTAGTTTATAATTAGACAAAAACAAAGTAAAATTAGTTATTACTTTTTTTAGTTTAATTAGAATTAGTGTTAATTAACTAATTAATGCTAAGTAGGCATAAAAGTATTAAAATCGGACCTGGGCCCAGGCCTAAAAACCTATCTCTATACACCTAAAATACCCAGCCCAATCGACCCATTACTCGGCTAGCCCAGCCCTCACCAAAACGATCGCGTTTAGGCCAAACTCAATCCCGGCCGTTTATCTCCCAAGATCCAACGACACTAATCACCTAATAAGTATATATATATGTCCAAATGCCCCCCCCCCCCACCCTCATTTCCCAAAGTCTAAGCCCCCCTCCCCACCTCCCGTCTCTCTCTCTTCTTTGAACCTCCGTCGTCTACCACCTTGCTCCGCCGGCGGTGGAGCTCAACCAAATAGCCCCAAAATTTTACCAGACGACCTCCTGCCTCCCCTCAATCCCGTCTTACCATTAGTTTTACCAAAAATCCACCCAAAATTCTTCAATTCCTGATCTAAGAAGTTAGAAACCTAGAATCCCCACATCGGCCGATTCCAAGACCTCCAATGGCTCAAACCTACATGAGTCGGTTTGGACCATTTCCAAACCATACTGGAGTCCGGCCAAAATCTGGCAAGCCGCCGGAATACGACCAAAATTTTCGCATTAAATGGTATCCCCTGAAACCTCATTCTTCCTCTTGTTGCTTGTTTGAACCTGATTCTGAAAATCTCAGACTTTTTTTTAGTTTTAGTTTCTGTTTTTCTTTTCTTATTTTTTTGGCTTATATGTTTCCTTTTATTTGATGATTAAACGATGCTTTGAATTCTACTCTAGGTTCAGCTTTTGATTATGCATAACTCGATGTACTTAAGTCTGTCCAGATTTCTATCAATTAATTTGGCTTGTGAAAAGTTATATGCTAATTGGTTGACATTAGTTTAAACTTGCATATTTAGGTCTAATTGGAGTAGTAATTTAGTTTTTACTGATTAATCCCAACTATTAGACTAGGTTTCTGAATTCAGTCACTTTTATGCATGACTTAATTATTAAGGTTTCTACCCTTTTCGGAGTAAATGGTTCTGGTTTACTGAGTGATTGTATAGGATTTCCTGATTTTTCTGATCTTGAAATTGTAATCTGTGTGTATTGGTTCTCTACTTAGTCTGTTTTAGTCAAGCTGATTTTTATGAATTTAGGATAATAGGTTAGGTCCATGTACCATCCCCCTCCCTTGCTTTCTTTAATTATCAGTTATAGTTGTTGTTAATTGTTGATTGGTTAGGATGTTATTTGATTCTAAAACTAATAAGTGGTCATGAATTCAAAGGCTTCTAGCTAAATCATCAATTATAGTTTAATTTTTTATCCTTAGAATAAAACTAACATATTAATCATTTATATATACCCATTGATTAGTAATCACACCTAATTAAAGGTTAATATTATTTGGTGATAACCTTTAAAAGAAACATTATATAATGGGTTAACTTAGGCCAATATCTTCTGAAATAGATGACTAAGTCCTAATTTGAGACAACTAATTAGGCTTGGTTACTCAATTGAGTTAATCACATAATAACTTCAATAAAGGTTAGCTATTAGTTTTATCACAAAATGAGATGAAATTAACTAAGTAGCTTAGTAAATAACCTTAACCTTAGTTACTAATAGAAGTAATTCTAGGAATATTAAGGGGTAGTATAAGAATCTCAATTGAAGAATCTTGGGTGTAACAACCCAAGAAACATCTAGAATTAGGAAATGTCAGAAAATCAGATTTTTCTAGGGGGTAAAACAGTAACTTTAAAACGGGATAAAGGCTGGAATCAATAGGAATGTTCTAGAAGAGTACAGTTGTCTAACAGGATAAGGTTTGACGATTGTACCTGTAATATTTCAGCCTAAATAGGATAAGGAATATGCTAAAAGATGCTACCCTAAAAATTCCCTATAAATACACTACATTATTCTCTGAAAAGTGAATTGGAATACACACTCTATACACCTACTGAAATCCTGCTCTGAAAACACCATTTCTGAAAATTTGAAAAGAACATAAAACACTGATAAAATACTAAAATCATGAGCGCAAAAACAATCTGAAAAATTGATCTTCTTGTAGATGTGGTTTCTTCCCTGAAAACTGGGTTTTCATGCTGGTTTCTTTTTCTCAAATCTCTTGTGTTCAAGCCATTACTTTTTGGGTTTCCTTGGATGATTTACTGCTGTTTCTGTGGCTCGATTCGAGCTTCAAATTTGTGGTTTCCATTTCTTTTCTTGTTGAAAATCAGGTGGTGAATTAAATTCACGAGCAAGTTCGAAACTAAAGCAACAATAGTCTAGGGATTTTAATTTTTTTTATTTACTTTTTTTTACGATTTCTGGAAACTTGTATTTTTGTAATTAAGCATTGGTGTAAGAATACACCTATGGACTCAGTATTTTCAGAATGGTTGTAAACTATATGAACTGGATTTGTTTTTCTTAAAATCGCATTGAATCTTGATTTGTTAATCTGAAATGAAAGTTGTATTGAACTAGGCCAGACCTGTAAGAGGGCCCAATAAGCTTAAATAGAGCTTGAACTCTATGTTATTGGGCCTGGGGATGTAAAGCCCAAAGCCCTAGTAGTGTATTTTTAGTTTTAAAATTGGTTTAACCTAGTTTTGGTAAAAACCTGGTTTGTATTTTTCACTCAATATTTCAAGTATCATTAATTTTCCTTAGTGTAATACTAAATTTACTATTCAAACATATTTTCCATTAATTTTAGAAAGTGTTTGTTTATTTATTATGACCATTAGTAACAGACCCATATGTATGAACCATAAACTAAACAACATGTATTTATCTCTTTTTTCTGAAATTAAAACCACCCGATCTAGTGTTATGATTCGAAAATACATCTGAAATAATATCGTGCCAATTTGCTCTTATGTTTCTCATCTAACTGTGCTTTTTAGCATCATAGTTCAAAAATAGGTTCAAATAGACTAATGATCTCATTTGGTGCCTTTAGTTCCCTTATTTAAGTATGACTTGCATGATTCATCCTTTTCACGAATAGTCAAAAACTAGAATTGGCCTAAGGGTTAATTTGATAAATTGGGCTAAATTAGGTCATAGCCCAAACACTTGTCCTTAAAATAGCTCATTTAGTTATTAGATGATTTGAAGCAGACATATCTCTTTTAGACTAATACCACAAAACTTAGGGAATAGTTGAATAATGATTATTGCTTCAAATAAGCATTTAACTCTTCATGACCATAGTCATGCTTATGTAATCTATACATGGGTGCGGCAACTCATCCCCCCGACCACAACTCTGAACAATAATAAAGATCACATGTTGTAAATTGCGAGTGCATTTCATGTGGCGCATTTACAATGTGTCAAAAAATGACAAGTGCACCCTATCGTGACTTGTTTCAAGATAAATCCATAAATATTATAAGCGACTAAAAATTAAAAAATCTAAATGCACAATAGGCTAAAAATATGTAAATAATTAGATAATTAGGCCAACTATTTAATAGTTAAGCGACCGTTCTAGAACCACGGAATTCGGGAGTGCTTAACACCTTCTCCCGGGTTAACATAATTCCTTATCCAGATTTTTGGTTAGCAGACATTTTAAACAGAGTCAAAATTTCTTCGATTTGGGATTTCAATAAATAAATGGTGTCCCGAAATACCGTAAAAAATCCGGATGACGACTCTGAATTTAAATAAATAAATTTCAAATATAAATAATATCACTTAAAGTGAAAAAAACTCCCTTATCCCAACCCTTGGCGGGGAAAAAGGAGGCGTGACAGTCATTGTTACGATGAAATCAAAATTGTTAAGTGAATTCTATTTGTTCATTTGTTAAGTTGGAATATGACGTGAGTTTTATTAAAAAAAAGTTTTTAAGACATCTAACCTTTTACACATGTCTTACTTGAACTGATAAAGCACTGGTTCACGTGTATATTAAAGGACGTGAAGAGCATGAATTGTTGTTTGGTAAGCATATGTAAAAGTTAAGTGAATTGGGTTGAGGTTTATCCTCCCGTTTTTTTTTTGTACTACTATACTTATGTACCTATGCTTTTCTATTGTGAAATTTATGGAGTTTGTCCCCATACTATTTATTTGGATATAATTACTAAGTTAGTTTCTGGGTTAATTAGCAATTGGAGTACGCATGAGATGACCCAAAGGATCATTTTATGAATTTAGACTTCGTTCTAGGCTTATTAGCCATAAAAAGTCTAATTTTAACTACCCCAATTTACGTGCGCAGTCCGGGCATGAAACCGAAAGTCTTTTATGTGAAAATATAAGAAATAATAATTTTTAGAATTAAATTTTTTTTTGTTTTAGTTGACTTGGGTCAATATTTTGAGTAAACCGACTCGGATCTATATTTCGACAATTTTGGGAGGTCCGCAACAAAATATGAGACTTGTGCTTATGCCCAGAAAAGAATTCCGAGGTCCCGAGCCTTAGAAATCTATTTTTGAAATAAATTATTTTGCTGAAATATTAATGAAAAAAAGAAAAATTAATGTTTGAAATCATTGGTATCGGGCCCATATTTTGGTCCTGGAGCCCGATACAGATTTGTTATGATATTTTAAGGTTAAATGTGGAATTTGGTGAAAAACAGAGATCGTTTGACGTGATTCGGACATCCGGTTGAAAAGTTATGAACTATAAGAGTTCTTGATGAAAATGATGATTTTTGAGGTTTGGTTCATAGTTTTACGTGTTATTTTCACGATTTGATCGCACGATCAAGTCCGTATGATATTTTTAGACTTGTGTGCATGTTTTGTTTAGAGCCCCGACGGCACGGGTGAGTTTCGGATAGGCCACAGGATGTTTTGAACTTAAGAAAATTGCTGGTTTTCTATTTTCTGGTGCCCAATAAATTAGTGCTACGCGATCACATAACATTCTCCGCGATCGCGTAGTTTAGATTGTGGGGGTCTTTTTTTGTTCTATGCGATCGCATAGCTATATCCGCGATCGCATAGTGTTAATTTGCTGGGGACAACTTTTGTTCTATGCGATCGTATTAATTCTTCCGCGATCGCATAGTGAACATTATCGGGGACAACTTTTGTTCTATGCGATCGCATTAGTTCTTCCGGGATCGCATAGTGAAAATTTCAGGGGGTATTTTTTTATTCTATGAGATCGCATCCCTTCTTCCGCGATCACATAGAAGTCCTGCACAGTCATATAAATACATTGTTAAGCACAAACATAACCTATTTTTTAACCATTTTTCGAACTACCAAGCCCTAGAGACAATTCGCTTCACCAAGGTTCATCCCCAAAGTATTGGTAATCAATTCTAAACTTTGTTCTTTCAATTCCTTACTGTTTTTGATCACTTTTAAAGAAAAAATTAATAATTTTCATGGTAAAAATTAAGGGATTGGGTAGAATTAGGAAATTTTGTAAAAATTAAATTTTTACCTCGAATTGAGGTCGGATTTCGAAAGTAATTGTGTATTTGGGTTCGTGGGTGAACATAATTTGGTTCGAACCGTGAGTTTAGACAAAGCTAGCCCGGGGTCGGGTTACTTTTTTTTGAGAAAACCTAAGAAAAATTATGATTTTCAGTAAAGTTAGTTCATTTAGCATTAAATGATGATATTGAGTTAATTATGACTAAATTCGAGCAAGCTAGAGCAAGATTCTAAGGAAAAAGCTATAATTGAGCAGTGAGTCGCCTACCTAATGGAGGTAAGTATTTGGTCTAACTTTGACTTGAGGGAATAGGAATCCCACTTGTTTGCTATGTGAAATGCATGTGTGTGATGTATAGGTGAGGTGACGGGTATCTATGCACCACCAAATTGCCTGTTAAGCATGACCTCTTTTCCGTTCCCAACTTAATTGATTCTTGTTGATGAGTGGCTAGAATTCGTGATTTTAAGCATTATATCCCTTGCATTTTATGTGCTTTAATGATAAAATACACGTCGTATGTGCCTAATAGGGTTTGTTTTATGTGTAGGTGAATTGGAAATGGAAACGGGGCTAAACGGATGCAAATACGTCGAAGAATACGCGAGAGGGGACACCCGGGGGATAGCCGGGCGCCAAGCCAAACAGCCTGGGGCAGCCTGGCGTTACCCAGGCGTTAGACCCATAACGCCTGGGGGGTCCAGGCGTTACCCAGGCCTTAGGGCTGTAACGCCTGGCCCTGCCTGGCTTTACCCAGGCGTTTGGGCTGAAACGCCAGGGTCCCGGGACGGCCAGAAACCGAGTTTTGACGGGTTTTAAGTGTTTCCAAGTTAGAATAGAAGTCTTTGAGACGTTTAGGGTTCATTCTAAAAATATAAATAGACCCAAAAACATCACATTGGGGGAGCTTATGTGGATACGGAGGCAGACTTTGGACAGAGGATTCTACTTAGTTTTCTTCTCTTCTCTTCTCTTCTTTTAGTTTTATAGTTTATTAGTTCTAGAGTATTGGGTGT
>MDKI01150163.1:0-49057 GCA_005239505.1 Nicotiana paniculata
AGCTGTATTCCCCTCCCTTATATAGGAGATTCCTTGATATAACGTACAACTCTTGCTATGGTTAACCATTAATGACTAATTATGACATTAATGAGGCGTTACAAAGGATAACGGTAATTGGGGTACGATTACATAACGTTCGAGTAATCAATTGTGGGTTCTTGAATCCGCTCGTAGCTTTGTCCAGATTCATTGTGACCGTGTCTCTTCCCTGTTTTGATCAGGTTGAGTTTATCGTGGCTGATAAGCTTGCGGGTTTATTGAATCATGCCTCTTTGTCCCGTACCTCTTCAAAGAATCACATCCAGTTGTCGCGTTCTCCTGTGTCCACATAACTGGCTGAATTATCAAAAGATGGCTTACATGTGAAACTGTTTTTTACCAATACAAGGACGTGTGAGGAGGTGTGAGAGGTTTACATTAGAGTGCCTACGGAGGAGTAGAGGTAGGCCATAGAAGAGGCGGGGAAAGGTGATTAGGCAATACATGGTTTGTAACGACCCGACTGGTTGTTTCGCTTCCTAGAACCCCGTACCCCTAAATAAGGCTTACCCATATTTGCTTTTATTGATTTATGACTTGCGGGGAAGGTCGGATCGGGATTTGGAAGAGTTTGGGTTGAAATTGGAACACTTGGTTCCTTAAGTTTGGCCTAAAAGGTCAAGTTTGACTTCGGTCAACATTTTGAGGAAACAACCTCAAAATCGGGATTTGAAGGTTCCAGTAGGTTCGTATGATGGTTTCGTACTTGGCCGTATATTCGGAACGGATTTTGGATGACCCGAGAGAATTTCGGTGCCAAATAGCGAAATAAGGTTCTTGAAGTTCTATAATTGAGGTTTGGAATGTGTTTTGATGATATCGAGGTCCAAACAGAATTTTGAGACGGGAATAGTTCCGTAATGTCATTTAAGACTTGCACGCGAAATTTGGTATCATTCCGAGTTGTATAAGTGCGTTTCGGCATGTTAGAAATAGATTTAAGAACTCAAAGTTCATAAGTTTGATTTAATTGGTTTTAGGGTGTGATTCTTAGTTTGGATGTTTTTTCGGGCGTTCCGAAGGTTCGAGCAAGTCTTTTTTATGACTTAGAACTTGCTGGTATGTTTGGTACGGGGCCTCGGAGCTCCGGATGCCATTCGGACGTCGCGCGAGGCGTGTCTAAGCTCAAAATGAGTTGCTGGTGCGACTGCACCTGCGGTTGGCCAGCCGCAAGTGCGAGACCGAAGGAGCGGTCGACCCCTCGCAGATGCGGCCATAGTGCGGATGCCCAGGTTCCACAGATGCGGTCCTTTTCCGTAGAAGCGTGCCGCAGGTGCGATCCTTGCCAGCCCTTCCTCTTTTTGCATATGCGAATGATGGTCCGCAGAAGTGAGACCGCAGGTGCAGTCCACACACCACAGGTGCAAAAGTACTAGAGGCAGTAAGGTTATTTTTAAAATGGGACTTAGGCATATTTGAGGTCATTTATTGCATCCTTGGGCGATTTAGGAGCTTCCAAAGGAGGGATTTCAACTTAGCATTGTGAGGTAAGTTATTCATACTTAATGCGAGTTTAATACTTGGTTTTTGGGTGTATTAACACATAAAGATTAGTGAAAATTATGGTTTTAGAGTAAAACCTAGGGTTTCAATAAAAATAGGATTCAACCATGAAATTAGTTATGGAATCTAGTAAAAATCATATATTATCGATCCTTAGGTTATGGGTAACAACTTCCCTTAATAATTTCCGTAATCCGAGCACGTGGACCCGAGGGTGAATTTTGGGTGAATTTTAGGAATATATCCTTTGGGGTTGGACAATCACTTTAATAGTTAGAATATGAACTTGTGAGCCTATAATGATTTGTTCTTACACTATTTGAATAGTTTCGGACTTTGTGAGGCTCCGGTTTGAGAGCATTATTGAGTTGGAAGTAGGCTCAAAACGAGGTAAGTCTCCTTTCTAATCTTGCAAGAGGGAAATCTCCCCATAGGTGAACTTATATTATTTGGGGGACTACGTACGCACGAGGTGACAAGGGTCCGTACGTGTGACTATTCTTGTTATGTCTGGGGTAGTTTAGGTTTACACCGTGCTTTGTGAATACTGTTTATTTATTTCATTCGCTAATTATATTGGTTGGAATTTATTTCAAGATCTTAAGAATTTGAAAGTTTTAAGTAAATTATTATTTTAAAAGAAATTGAGGAAAAAAATATGTTATGTTTATGTTTTACCGCTTTGCAATCATATTCTGCGAGCGGAGTGATTCCTTCCAATACTCTCATAGGAGCGGGTTGTTCACCTCATCAGGTTAATAGATGCATCTATGGTTCGTGACGTTCTACCCTTCGGTAGTGCACATTTATTATTTTGTTGGATTGGGCCCTACGTCCTCGGCATTATATGCGCATGCTATCTGCTTGGCACTTTCCCGTGATTTTTAAACTGTTTAAATGCCCTGTGATAAATTGTCAACCAGAATGATAGGAATTTAAATGTAAATTCCACTATGGAACGACTTGTCATTTTTTGTCATTATTTTCCATTTATCCTTGATATTCATGCTTAGCCTTATATATAAATAAATTGTTTGGCCCGAGTAAGTGTCAAGTCAACACCTCGTCACTACTTCTTCGAGATTAGACTGGATACTTAGTGGATACATAATATATATGTACTCATGCTACACTTCTGTATTTAATTGTACAAGTTCTGAGGCAGGTGCATTTGGTTACCAGTCTGGAGCACGTTCTTGATATTGAGGCAGAGATCCTACGGTGAGCTGCTTATCCTGATGTCGTTCAGCAGCGAGTTGGAGTCTTTTCTTTTGCTTATTCGGTGTATTCTATTTCAGACAGTAGAGTAGATGTATACTTTTGTTCATTCTACTAGATGCCCATATACTCGTGACACTAGTTCCTAGCACACACATTGGTGGACTATTCTTTTGGGGATGTAATTATTTAAACTTGGCTCCTTTTGATCATTGCAATCCAAATTGCCTTCATCATTTGCCATTTTTTTATATGCTTAGTAATTCAAATTAAGATATTTTTGGAAAGGTTTTTAATAAAATAAAATGGGACTCACTTGATAAATAGTGTTGGCTTTCCTAACTTCGGTGTTGGGCCCCATCGCGACCTAGAATGGAATTTGGGTCGTGACAACATGTTATCAGAGCTATAGGTTCACGTAGTTCTCACAAGTAATGGGAAAACCTAATAAGGTCTTGCAGATCGGTACATCGACGTCTGTATTTATCTTCGGGAGGCTATGGGGTGTTATGAAATTTCTCTTTATTCATCTTCTACCGTGCAATTGATGGTATACTAAAATTCACTCTTCTATTCTCTTACAGATGGTGAGGACATGTACAGCCGACGTTCCATACCCAGGAGGAGCCGCTCCCCCATTGCTAGAGGTCGAGGCAGAGGCCGGGGGAGGGCACCCGCCCGAGGTAGGGGATGAGGGCATCCCAGAGTTGCCCCAGTTGCACCACCAGAGGATCATATCATTGAGGAGCAGGGCGAGGTGCCCGCAGAAGATCCTGCCCTGGTGGATTTCATGACAGAGCTGGGCTTTTAGGAGGTCATGGGTTGTATGATGCGGTTCATGGACACTATGACCCAGACTGGTTTATTTCCAGCGGACTCAGCCACACCTCAGGCGGGGAGGGGGGGCATGGAGCATAGACCCCTATAGCCCAGGCCCCGGGACTTGCAGCTGCTATATATTAGACTCCGGGTACACTACTTGCGGTTGGGGCCCATCCAGTTGCAGCAGTAGCACATGAGCCCAGATCAGCTGCGGATGGTGATCCGCATAAGTTATTAGAAAGATGGACTACATTTCACCCTCCTGTCTTCGGGGGCGAGCGTCATGAGGATGCTCATGATTTCATTGATAGGTGTAGGGACAGACTGTAAAACATGGGTATACTGGAGTCTCATGCGGTTGACTTCACTACTTTCCAGCTAGAGGGGAGGGCCCGTAGATGGTGGAAGTCTTATGTTCTTGGCAGGCTAGCGCATTCTCCTCCGATCACCTAGAAGCATTTCACTCAGTTATTCCTGGACAGGTATATCCCATCCTTTGAGAGGGAAGAAATGCGGTACCAGTTTGAGCAGGGTCAGATGTCAGTGACCAACTGTGAGGCAAGGTTTTCTAAGTTGTCTCGTCATGCACTTATGATACTTCATACGGACGTAGAGAGAGTGCAGAGGTTTATTGCAGGGTTGCACTCTGGTATCAAGGCCAACATGGCCCGAGAGGTTGAGATGGGGACTCCTTATCAGCTGGTAGTGGAAATTGCTTGCAGGATTGAGGGCTATCGTCTAAGGAGTAGAGAGCAGGGGCAGCAAGACAAGAGGGCTTGATTTTCTGGGATTTTAGAGGTGCTCTGTCTGGGGAAAGAGGTCAGTTTGGGAGGGGCCAACCCAGCAGGCCCCCATATTCAGCACCCCCACCACCTCCTCGAGGTGCTTCAGCGCAATGCCGGAGAGTTCTTATCGCCCACCAGCTATTCAGGGTTCGTCTCGTGGGCATTCTGGTCATCAAGGCTCTTCCAGCGCTTATTTCACTGCCATGCCATAGAGTTCATATCGTCCCCCAGCCATTCAGGGTTCCTCAAGTGGTTATTCCGGCTATCAGGGCCAGTCTTCAAGGCAGCAGACTATGGTGCCGAGAGGATGCTATGGGTGTGGAGATACGGGTCACATGAAGAGGTTTTTCCCCACACTTCGGGGCAAGGCAGTGCAGCAGGTTCACAGCCTATGGTTTCTGCACCATCGGTCCGGCCACCTAGAAGTGGAGGATAGGTTGGTAGGGGTCATCCCAGAGGAGGAGGCCAGGCAGGGGGAGTGCAGTCAGCTTCTATTCAGTCAGGTGAAGGCTAGTCAGCTGGCGCTCCAGCCAGATTCTATACTTTTCCGGCCAGGCCAGATGCATTGGCCTTAGATGCAGTTATCACAGGTATTATCTTCGTCTGCGGTAATGAGGCTTCAGTATTATTTGATCCAGGGTCTACCTATTCATATGTATCATCTCTGTTTCCTCATTTCCTGGATATTCCTCGCGAGTCCTTGGGTACTCCTGTTTATGTATCCCCTCCTATGGGCGATTCTATGGTGGTGGACCGGATCCATCGGTCCTGTGTGGTCACATTCTGTGGGTTCGAGACTAGAGCGGACCTCTTGTTGCTTGATATGACTGATTTTGAGGTCATCCTGGGCATGAACTGGTTATCTCCTTATCACGCCATCCTAGACTGCCATGCCAAAACTGTTACTTTAGCCATGCCTAAGTTGCCGAGATTGGAGTGGAGAGGTTCCTTAGTTAGTGCAGCTAGGCAGGTTGTTTCTTTTATGAAGGCTGGACATATGGTGGAGAAGGGTTGTTTACCTTATCTCGCTTATGTGTGGGACACCACCGCAGAGTCTCCGACAATTGATTCAGTGTCAGTAGTCCTAGATTTTGCATGTGTTTCCTTCTGACCTCCCAAGCATGCCTCCAGAGCGTGATATTGATTTTTGTATTGACTTGGTTCTAGGCACCCAACCTATATCCATTCCACCATACCGTATGGCTCCGAAAGAATTGAAAGAACAACTTGAACAGTTGCTAGCTAAGGGGTTTATCATACCGAGTGTATCACCTTGGGGGTGCTCCAGTGTTATTTGTGAAGAACAAGGATCGGACTATGCGGATGTGTATTGACTACCGCCAGTTGAACAAAGTTACCATCAAGAACAAGTACTTATTGCCGCACATTGTTGATTTGTTTGACCAGTTGAAGGGTTCTAGGGTGTTTTCTAAGATTGACTTGAGATCGGGGTACCATCAGCGGAGGATTCGGGACTCAGATGTTCCGAAGACTGCCTTCCATACTAGATATGGTCATTATGAGTTCCTAGTGATGTCATTTGGCTTGACTAATGCCCCAGCGGCGTTCATGGATTTGATGAACAAGGTGTTCAGTCCTTATATTGATTCCTTTGTCATTGTCTTCATTGATGACATCTTGATCTACTCACGTATCCTGGGGGAGCACGATCAAAATTTGAGAGTAGTGCTCCAGGCCTTGCGGGAACAAAAGTTGTATGCCAAGTTCTCCAAGTGTGAGTTTTGGTTAGATTCTATGGCATTCTTGGGGCATGTGGTATCCGGAGAGGGTATCAAGGTGGATCCCAAGAAGATTGAGGCAGTTCAGATTTGGCCACGCCCTACTTCAGCGACCGAGATCAAGAGTTTCTTGGGATTGGCAGGTTATTATCATCGGTTTGTGGAAGGATTTTCATCCATTGCACCCTTTCTGACTAGGTCGACCCAGAAGGTTGCTCCGTTCCGATAGTCCGACGAGTATGAGGAAGGCTTCAAGAAGCTCAATACAGCTTTGACCATAACACCAGTTCTAGTGTTGCCTTTTGACTCGGGGATGTATACAGTTTATTGCGACGCTTCACGCGTTGGCTTGGGATGTGTGTTGATGCAGGAGGGACGATTTATTGCATATGCTTCACAGGTTTATGATAAGAACTACCCCGTGCACGATTTGGAGTTGGCAGCGATTGTTCATGCTCTTTAGATTTGGAGGCATTACTTGTATAGAGTGTCTTGTGAGGTTTATACAGACCAAGACAGTTTGCAGCACTTGTTCAAGTAGAGGGATCCTAATTTGAGGCAGCGTAGATGGCTTGAGTTGCTGAAGGACTATGACATCACTATTCTTTATCATCCGGGCAAGGCGAATGTAGTTGCAGATGCCTTAAGCAGGAAGGTAGAGAGTATGGGTATCTTGGCATTCATTTCGGCGGAGGAGAGGACACTAGCTTGGGACATCTAGTCCTTGGCTAACAGACTTGTGAGGATGGACATTTCAGAGCCCAGCCGAGTTCTTGCAGGTGTTATCACTCAGTCTTTATTATTGGGTCAGATCAAGGCTCGGCAGTTAGATGATCCGCATTTGGCAGTTCTCAGGGAGACAATGCTACAGGGTGGTGCCAAGGAGGTTTCTCTTGGCGAGAGTGGTGTTTTGTGACTTCAGGGTCGCCTATGTGTTCCTAATGTTGATGGACTGAGGGAGAGGATTCTAGAGGAGGCACAAAGTTCACGGTATTTTATTCATCCTGGTGCTACGAAGATGTATCGGGACCTGAGGCATCACTACTGGTGGCGGCGGATGAAGAAAGACATAGTGGAGTATGTGGCTAGATGTCTAAATTGCCAACAGGTTAAGTATGAGCACCAGAGGCCGGGGGGCCTACTCCAGCAGATGCCTATACCTGAGTGGAAATGGTAGTGCATCACTATGGACTTCGTAGTTGGGTTGCCGCAGAACTTGCGAAAGTTTGATGCGGTTTGGTTCATTGTAGACAGGTTGACCAAGTTGGCACATTTCATTCTAGTAGACACTACTTATACTACAGAGAGGTTGGCCCAGATCTACATTCGGGAGATAGTTTGGTTGCACGGTGTGCCTGTGTCCATCATATCAGATAGAGGCCCTCAGTTCACCTCGCATTTCTTGAGAGCCGTACATAGTGAGTTGGGCATCTATGTAGAGCTCAGCACAGCATTTCATCCTCAGACCGACGGGCAGTCAAAGTGGACAGTTTAGATATTATAGGACATGCTCAGGGCATGCGTGATTGACTTTAGAGGGCAGTGGGATCACTTCTTTCCCTTGGCCGAGTTTTCTTACAACAACAGCTATCAGTCCAGCATTGAGATGGCCCCATGTGAGGCTTTATATGGTCGGCGATGTCGTTCTCCCATCGGGTGGTTTGAGCCTGGCGAGGTTAAGTTGTATGGTACTGATTTGGTAAAGGATGCCTTGGAAAAGGTAAGGTTGATTCAGGAGGCTTCACGCGGATCAGAAGGCGCGTGATGTATCATTCATGGTCGGCGAGAAGGTTCTCTTGAAAGTCCTGCCGATGAAGGACATTATGAGGTTCGGGAAGAAGGGCAAGTTAAGCCCAAGGTTTATAGGTCCGTTTGAGGTGTTGAGGCGAGTTGGGGAGGTTGCTCATGAGCTTGCTCTGCCTCCCAGCTTATCGGGTGTTCATCCAGTTTTTCACGTGTCAATGCTCCATAGGTACCAAGCCGACTTGTCTCATGTGTTAGACTTCAGTACCATTCAACTAGACGAGAGGTTGGACTACGAGGAGGAACTAGTGGCTATTATTGATAGGCAGGAGCGCCAGTTGAGGTCTAAGAGGGTTTCCTCCATGAAGGTCTAGTGGAGGATCCAACTAGTCGAGGAGGTGACTTGGGAGTCCGAGGAGGACATGCGGATCAGATATCCACACTTGTTCAACACTCTAAGTATGATCCTAGACCCGTTCGAGGACGAACGTTTGTTTAAGAGGTGGAGAATGTAACGAACCGACCTGTCTTTTTGCTTCCTAGAACCCCATACCCCTAAATAAAACTTCCCATATTTTCTTTTATTGATTTATGACTTGCGGGGATGGTTGGTTTAGGATTTGGAAGAGTTTGGGTTGAAATTGGAACACTTGGTTCCTTAAGGTTGGCCTAAAAGGACAAGTTTGACTTCGGTTAACATTTTGAGTGAACGACCTTGAAATCGGGATTTGAAGGTTCCAATAAGTTCGTATGATGATTTTGGACTTGGGCGTAAGTTCGAAATGAGTTTTGGATGACCCGGGAGCGTTTCGGCGCCAAATAGCAAAATAAGATTCTTGAAGTTCTATAATTGAGGTTTGGAACGTGTTTTGATGATATCGAGGTCCAAATGGAATTTCGAGATCGGGAATAGTTCCATAATGTCATTTAAGATTTGCACGCGAAATTGGGTATCATTCCGAGTAGTATAAGTACGTTTCGGCGTGTTAGAAGTAGATTTAAGAACTCAAAGTTCATAAGTTTGATTTAATTTGTTTTAGGGTGAGATTCTTAGTTTTGATGCTGTTTTGGGCATTCCGAAGGTTCGATAAAGTCCATTTTATGATTTAGAACTTGTTGGTATGTTTGGGACGGGAACTTTGGGGGGGCCCGAATGTCATTCGGATGTTGCGCGAGGTGAGTTCAAGCTCAAAATGAGGTGCTGGTGCACCAGTTCTAGTGCGACCGCACCTGGGGTTTGCCAGCTACAGGTGCGTGACCGCAGAAGAGGTCAACCCCTCGTAGATGCGGCCATAGAGAGGATGCGCAAGTTCCGCAGATGCAGTCCTTTTTTCACAGAAGCGGAGCCGCAGGTGCGGGCGCCCTTTCGCAGGTGCGATCCTTGCCAGCCCTTCCTCTTTCCAAAAATGCGGACTATGATCCACAGAAGCGAGACCGCAGAAGCAAGACCGCAGGTGCGGTCCACACACCACAGGTGCAAAAGAATTGGAGGTAGTAAGGTTATTTTAAAAACGGGACTTAGGTATATTTGAGGCCATTTGTTGCATCCTTGGGCGATTTAGGAGCTTCCAAAGGAGGCATTTCAACTTAGCATTGTGAGGTAAGTTATTCCTACTTAATGTGAGTTTAATACTTGGTTTTTGGGTGGATTAACACATAAAGATTAGTGAAAATTATTGGTTTAGAGTAAAACCTAGAGTTTTGATAAAAATAAGATTTAACCACGAAATTAGTTATGGAATCTAGTAAAAATCATATATTATCGATCTTTAGGTTATGGGTAACAACTTCCCTTAAGAATTTCCGGAATCCGAGCACGTGGGCCCGGGAGTGAAGTTTAGGAATCTTGCCTTTGGGGTTGGACAATCACTTTAATATCTAGAATATGAACTTGTGAGCCTATAATGATTTGTTCTTACGCTATTTGAATAGTTTCAGACTTTGTGCGGCTCCGGTTTGAGGGTTTGAGGGCATTCTTGAGTTGGAAGTAGGCACGAAACGAGTAAGTCTCCTTTCTAACCTTGTAAGAGGGAAATCTCCCCATAGGTGAACTTATATGATATATGAATAATTGTGGGGGACTACGTACGCACGAGATGACGAGGGTCCGTACGTAGTGACTATTCTTGTTATGTCCGGGTAGTTTAAGTTTATTCCATGCTTTGTGAATGTTGTTTATTTATTTCATGTGCTAATTTTATTGGTTGGAATTTATTTCAATATCTTAAGAATTTGAAAGTTTCAAGTAAATTATCATTTTAAAAGTAATTGAGGGAAAAAAATATATATTATGTTTATGTTTGACCGCTTCGCAATCATATTCCGCGAGCGGAATGATTCCTTCCCATACTCTCATGGGAGCGGGTCGTTCGCCTCGGCAGGTTAATAGATGCATCTATGGTTCGCGCCATTCGATCCTATGGCAGTGCACCTTTGTTATTTTGTTGGATCGGGCCGTACGTCCTCGGCATTACATGCGCATGCTATCTTCTAGGCACTTTCCCGTGATTTTTAAACTGTTTAAATGCACTGGGATATAAATTGTCAACCGGAATGATAGGAATTTAAATGTGAATGCCACTGTGGAAAGACTTGTTTTTTTTGTCATTATTTGCCATTTATCCTTGATATTTATGCTTAGGCTTATAGTTAAATAAATTGTTTGGCCCTAGTAAGTGTCAAGTTGACCCCTCGTCACTACTTATTCGAGATTAGACTGGATACTTAGTGGATACATAATATATATGTACTCATGCTACGCTTCTGTACTTAATTGTACAGGTTCTGAGGCAGGTGCATCTGGTTACCAGTCCGAAACGCGTTCTTGATATTGAAGGAAGAGATCCCACGGTGAGCTGCTTATCCTGATGTAGTTCAGCAGCGCGTTGGAGTCTTTTCTTTTGCTTATTCTGTCTATTCTATTTCAGACATTAGAGTAGATGTATACTTTTGTTCATTCTACTAGATGCCCATATACTTGTGACACTAGTTCCTGGCACACACATTGGTGAACTATTCTTTTGGGGATGTAATTATTTAAAATTAACTCCTTTTGATCATTGCAATGTAAATTGCCTTCGTCATTTGCCATTTTTTATATGCTTAGTAATTCAAATTAAGATATTGTTGGAAAGATTTTTAATAAAATAAAATGGGACTCACTTGATAAATAGTGTTGGCTTGCCTAACTTCGGTGTTGGGCGTCATCGCGACCTAGAATGGAATTTGGGCCTTGACATGGTGCAGTTTCAGCTGTGCGAGGACATGACCCTAGATAGGAAGGTATGGAGGTTGAGGATTAGGGTAGTAGAGTAGGTAGTCTAGAGTGTTCATAACAGTAGTATTGGCACGCATTCTCGCTTTCTGTTGGTAATAGATTTTTATGACTAACCATGATTTTCTTTCATTGTTGATCACCTTACTATCTTGTTGTTTTTATTTTGCTTTTATATGAATTTTTGGTATTGTACCTTCTTGTCTATATTTTCATCAATGTGGTGCTCATGCTTTCCTCAGCCGAGGATCTATTGGAAACAACCTCTATATCTTCATAAGATAGGAGTAATGTCTATGTATACACTACACGGGGTGAGATACTGGGTATGTTGTTATTGTTGTATAGGAATTTGGTCTCCTTATGTTTGTTTTGGGCATCCCTTACCTCATGAAATAGTTTTTGGGATTGATAAATCCATCCGTTACTTATCACTCCTAGAGCTTCTGAATTCAAGATGACGCACTACCACCTTGGTCGTTTAGTACCACCACCATAATCACCACTATCACCACCATAATTTGCCTTCTGGATATGAAGCTTTTCAAGGATTTTCCAACTATATATCCTCTTCCACCGGCTTTAGGGTTCTTCCAGCTTGGCAATGCGAAACCTTCGACTGATATAAAGCACTGTTAGGTATTCCTCCAACTCATCACTCTGAGAAACATCATGCTAATAATTTCTTTAACTTGATCGTGATAACTAGCACAATGAAAATTCAAATTCGCATCGCCATATCCCATAGGCTCATTGTTTAAAATAACAATGAAAGATAGTATATTGGTAACCACTATCTAAACAGGTTCTAAAGGATGAAGCTCTCCTTACTAGGGGTTTTTTCATTTCTAGGGCTCGAATACTACTAGAAATTCGGGAAAACCCATTAAAAAAAAAAACCGACCAAAATTGATCGGTAATGGCCAATAACCGTCCGAAACGCAACCATTAAAGTGTGGTCGGTATTTTGAAAGTCAGAAGGGCATACCGACCAAAGTTGGTCGAAATTACCAACCACCTTTGGTCGGTCAATTAATTCAAAAAAAAAATTGCCGAAAAAATTCTACCACTAGATCATTGATGCATTTTGTTTTAAGATTGTCTTTTATTTAATTTATACTCTTTAATTAAATTTTCGCACGAAAATAATCGACCAAAGTTGGTTGGTTTTATTAAAAATTAAAATGACCGACCGAATTCCGTCGGTTTTTTAAAATGACCGGCCGAATTAACTTACCGATTTCGGTTGGTTTTTTTAATATTAATTTTAAATGAAATTGAAAAATAAATTTTGCGGGACTCAAAAATAGTTTCCCGCAATTTTGCGCCAAAGAAAACCGACTAAAGTTGGTCAGTTTCGTAAAAAATTAAAAAATAAAATATTTGTGAAAAACCATCCAATTTTGGTCGGTTTTTTGACCGACCAAAATTGGTTGGTCGACCGTGGTCAGTTTTTGCCGAATTTCTAGTAGCGAAACTCGAGATATTCTGTCTAAGATTGGAGGGATCTCATTCATCGCACCACACCCCGTAGTGGTCATTACTCCTCATGTTGAATTTGAGCGAACAGTCTTTTTAAAAGTTTAAATATTACGGAAGAGACTCTTTAATTTATTTATTCAATTCTTACATTTTGCATGAATATTTAAGTACGTAAATTGATGGTGAGATTTGAACTCATCATCTCAAACTGCTTTGATCCGCTTCATCTAAAAACTTAAACTCTTGGAAAAGAGACACCTATATTCATTTGAGTATATATTAATTACATCGATCTCACAATGAACAATAGTAATACTGTTTGGAAATCGAAACACTAAATCCTCTGACGATAATTTTTGAATTATTTTTTCATATGAATTATTTACAATTTTTGTTACCTTCTATTAATTTATGATTCCTGTATTTTTTCTTTCCAAAATTAAGAAATCATGCTAGAAGAAACAATTAGATGGATCCATACTCTGGAGGATCATGCCTTTTGGGGATATATGAAGGTCACCTTAATTCCGAGTCTTGTTGTAAATATTATTCTACTTATGTTTGACCTAATTATTATTGTAAGAAAATAAGGAAAGTATGACGTAAATATTATTCTACTTACGTTTGGCCTGATTATTATTGTAAGAAAATAGAGAAAGTATGACAACTAATCAAGAATATGCGACACGTCACTATTTTCTTTTAATCGTTATACATACTTAAAGGTATCATATAGTTCAACTTTGGGAAGCAAATCATAAAAAATAATGTAAGTTAAAAAATTTAAGATTGCAACAGAAACTCTCTAAATTTACCAATAAGATAAAAAGAAAATAAAAACCATCTGTCTCAAGAATCAAGGGAAAAAAAAAGAAAGAAGAAGAGTTGGGGCGAGGACTAGAAACTAGCGAAAGAAAAAAAAGGGAAAAATGTCGGACTCACCCATGTAATATGGTATATAGTTTACATTTATCCTTCGTTATACTTTTTGCTTAAATCCACTCTTACCGTTAATGAAGTGTGCAAAATTACCCTCAGCCTAAACGTCTTTCCACTATGGCACTTTCCACTATGGCACCAGATCACCAATTACATTGCCACGTAGTGTAACGATCCGGCCGGTCGTTTTGAGATCTAACGTGTCATTGAGAAGGTTCACTTAAGGTATTATGACTTGTACGGGTGGTCGGAATTGAAATTCGGGATATTCCGAGTGAATTTGGAAAGAGAATTCTCATTTCAGAAGCTTTAAGTTGGAAAAATCTGACTAAGGATTGATTTTAAGTAAACGACCCCATAATAGAATTTTGATAATTCCAACAGATTTGTATCGTCATTTCGGACTTAGGCGCATGTTCGGATTTGTATTTGGAAGTCCGTAGGACAATTCAATGCATTTTGGCAAAAATTGAAAAATAGAAGATTTTTGGAAAGTTTGACCGAGAGTTGACTTTTTGATATCAGGGTCGAAATACGATTCTGAAAATTGGAACAGCTCCATTATGTCATTTATGACTGGCGTGCAAAATTTGAAGTCATTCCGGATTGGTTTGATATGTTTCGTCGCAAAATATAAAGTTGGAAGATTTGAAAACTCATAATTCGATTCGATGCGCGATTCGTAATTTCGGCGTTGTTTGACGTAGTTTGAAACCTCGACTAAGTTCGTATTGTATTTTGGGGCATTTTGGTGTAATTTGTTAAAGTCCCGAGAGCCTCGGGTAGATTTCGGACGGTTAACGGAATGGATTTCGGACAAAGGAGCCGCTGGATTTTTTTTCTGCTGCAAAAGTTATTTTTGGACAGCAATTGGTGCAATCACAGAGCTAACTTTGGAAACTTATATATCAAAATCTATAAGGAATCTGAAAAGTATCAAAACATGAAGGTTGTGTCCCTTTGATTCTATTATCCAGAAAATTAAACTATTCATCATTCGGACATTTGATCAGAAAGTTATGATCGATTGAATGAAGGCTGGTGAAGCAGTTTCGCCAGAAATTTCTGATGCGTGGAGCCGACTTTGGAGGCTTATATCTCGAAATATATATAAGGAGTTATATGGTGGACAAATACTGATACCGCAGATCAAGATCAAACAAAGGAACCTATAAAATGAAAGATTTTAGTTTCTAACACTTCAAACAGTTCGTCATTTGGATATTTCTACAAGGAGTTATGGATTGTTTTACTAAAGGGTGTCCAGCAGAGAAAAACTTGTAATGCGAGGTACAACCTGCACAGTGCAAGGTACAACTTGTTGAAGCACTTGTGCCTATATTAGGCAGCCACGGACAACAGCCATTTTTGGGGGTTTTCTTGAGCTAGGGATTGATTCTTTCATGGTGGATTCGACCTCGGGGACTACTTAAGAATACAAAGTGAGTTTTTTTTGGATATTTTAAGTTAATAACATCATATTAACACTAGTATTAACATCATTCAATCTTTGAAATCCCAAGAAATCTTCCAAGTTGTTCAAGAACACCAAATTTCCCAAATATTGGATTTTTAAGGAAAAGCTTCAAGAAGGTAATACTAACGCTTCAAGCTCATTTCTTATGAGTCGGTGGGAGTAATTCGAATATTTGTTTCAAATTGTTATGGTCGGATAATTGATTTCATAAATCATAGTTAATAGCATGAATAGTGTTCATGGGAAAATGAGGGAAAGATAAATAGTGTTTTTAGAAATGAAATTAAAGGATGCAATGAACCTATGGAATCATTTTCTAGCTTAGTTGGAAATGTTCAACTAAGTAATCACCAAATTGAATGTTTTGGAAATGTAAGTTAAGGAAGACAATGAATAGTAATTTGGCGGTGTTGGAGAATTAATGTAGTATCACTAATGACTTCAAATGGGTAATAAATGATAAGAGTGGGGTTGAATATGCTAGTAAGTGAACCTATTAGACGATTTGAGCTGGAGGCTTGTAGCCAACTCGTGAGCCATAAATGGATATTGATAAATATTTTTTAGTCATATTTTGACTGTAATTGGGATTGTAATTGTAGATATCAATTTGTTGGTGGCGTATGAGCATTTTACTCAATGTTAGGATGTCGGAGGAGGATTAAAAGCTTGTGAATGTTAATAAAGCGAAAGCGAGTTTTGGAGCGTTGGGCATCAGTCGAGTCGTTTGAAAGGCTTGGGAGTTGGCTATGGAACTTCGAAGCGAGGTAAGTTTTTTTTCTAACCTTGTAAGAGGGAATTAAACCCATAGGTGAACTAAATTAATATGTGGCTCTTGTTGTGGGGGCTACATATGCACGAGGTGACGAAAGTCCGTACGTAGCTACTAGCTATGCCTATATCCAGGTAGTTTTAGGTTTACACCATGACTTGTTGATATTGTTGTTGATTTATGCTTATTGTTTGCCTTGAGAAGAAGCAATATTGAGTTTGCTTAGTAAATTTCTTGAAAAGAGTTGAAATTGAGGAATTTGAGATCTTAAAAGTTTTCATTTGAACTTCATATTATTTAAAAGAATTGAAGGAATATTATAATAGCTTAAGAAATCTATGTGTAACCTCATCGTATGTATGTTTCGCGAGCAGGATAATTTTCTTAAAAAGCTATGAGCTGAATTTCCCTTATTTTAAAAAGGATCAATAAAGAGAAATGATTTTAATGTTAAATTTATATTTGATCGCGTCGCAAGTATGATCCGCGAGGGGGGTGATTCCTTAAATTTATATTTTACCGCGTCGCACTTATGATTCGTGAGCGGAGTTTTTACTTCTACTACTCTTATGGGATCGGGCCGTTCGCCTCGGCAGGATTTATGTACCACACTCTCATGGGAGAGGGTCGTTCGCCTCGGCAGATTAATAGATGCATCTATGGTTCGCGTTGTTCGACCCTCGGCAGTGCATATTTTACTTTTATGTTGGATCGGGCCCCTACGCCTCGACATTTCCTATATATATTATCCTCATGGAATCGTGCATAATATTTGGCAAGAAGCCAGTCTATCCGAGGTTTTTCCCTGATTTGAATTATGACAACCTCTTTGGTGAAATCCACTATCTATCTATCTATATACATATATATATATATATATATATATATATACACACATTATATAAGCTCCGGTTACGGAGGAAACTTGTTGGTTGAGATCTTGAGTAAAATTGTAAAGAAGGGAACTATACCACGTATTATATACATGTTTATTTCATATATTAACTCGTTTCATATTTATTAACTTCTTTACTGTACTTGATATTGTTGGACCACTAGTAAGTGTCGAAGTCGACCCCTCGTTACTGCTTCTTCGAGGTTAGACTAGATACTTACTAGGTACAGGTTATTTTCGTACTCATACTACACTTGTTGTGCATTTTTGTTGCACAGGCACATGTATGTCTAGTGGCCTCGTTGGGCGCAGCGACATGAGCTGCATCTCTCGAGATGACCTGGAGCCAGCAGAGTCCCCTTCAGAGTATTTTATTGTCTTTTCTGTCCAATTTGTATTCCGGACAGTTATTGTATTACATATTAAATTCCTAAAAATTGCTCATGCACTTGTGACACCGGGTTCTCGGATGAATATGGGGTTATTTAGTATTTAAATTTGCTAAAGACATCATTATTTACTCAGTGAAGTTCATTTTTTATTACAAATGTAAGGAAAATAAATGATTTCAAAAATACTAAAATGAGAATTTGATTAACTGCTTGGTGTTGGCTTTCCTGGTAGTGGTGTCCGGCGCCATCACGACCATTAATGGATTTTGGGTCGTGACAACATGGTATCAGAGCACTAGGTTCACTTAGGTCTCACGAGTCATGAGCAGCCTTGTAGAGTCTTGCGGATCGGTACGGAGACGTCTGTACTTATCTTCGAGAGGCTACAGGGCTGTTAGGAGTACTTTCCTTCTTGATTCCTCATCGTGTGGTTTGATTTCTTTGAGGCTTATTTGTTTATTTCGTACTCAATCTTATGCGACGTGAAGTGCTTATTACAAATCGGGAATTGAGAAAATGTAATAGTACTATAGATGTGGTGCGGGATGTTCCTCCCTGTGTATTTTATCGGGCTAATTGTCGTCGCCTTGCAGAAGGTCATTTTGTCATTTCAGCTCAGTATAAGTATTACATAAGTTTTTGAGATTTGGCATTAATTGTTATGACGATTTGTGCATTGATATCACATGTATTGGTGTAATGGTAGAGTGTTTGTCTATGCGTTGAAGTAGTGAATGACTTGGAAGGATGTTTACTCAATGCAAGATTCTGAGATTCAGAATTTTATTTCTCGGCAGAGGAGAGGCAATCGGTCTATAAATGTTCAAGTCTGATTTGATAGAGTAACGAGACTTGGTATTTTCGAGCGTGGTGGAATTTTCATCTATGATGTGGTGTCATTATCCCTGTTGAATACGTTAAGTTCGTCGGTGTTATGGTTTTCTTCAATTCGCCTTTGGGGTAGAATAACACTTGGGTTCTTTAGTAGGATGACTACACGCCTTGAGGAAAGTTTAGAGTGATTTGGTATTATGGTGGACGGTGACTGCGTCTACGGACTTAATTTGAAATATTAGCTGTAATACGGCGGGAGATTTGATACAACAGAAAGGAATTGCTTGATATGAAAAAGGATACAACATGACTTTGGATTTGAAGGTACTATCGCACGTTTTAGTAGATGTCAAATGGGGAGTGAAACGACTTGTTCAGCTGGTGAATGAGCACAGGCTTTGGATGGGTTACTGATTTTGTAGTAATTGTGCTCGGTGTAATATCATTGGAAGGTTTCGAGGAACTTGGCGGGTCGATAGGCGGGGTCACGTTAGATGGGAAGGATGAACCTTAGTGGGTTTCAGAGTTATGTAGTGGTGGCTTCGAGCAAAGTGGGAGAGGCCCACCACCTACGATTGGATTGCATGGTTATCTATTTGTGAGGTTCTTGGTTATCGGTGTATTGATGGGTTATTACGACTAAGTAAAGAGAACATCAGTGGTGATTTTAGAAAAGGGTTTGAAGAATGTGTACTATAATTGGCCTTATCAATTTATGTCCAGGCTTTGGGAAGACTCGGGTTCTATGCTTCGTGTAGAGGTGATCTGCAATAAAATTGATTCAGCCGGGTGCTTCTTTGAGAGAGTTTTCAGGTGCTAGCAGATCCTTGGAGTCGATTATATTTGGGAACAAGTCAGAGTGGCCGACTCTCAGCCACGGTCCTAGTGGATTCAAAGGATAAAGTGTGGTGCCTAAGGATTTCGAGTCCATAATATGGTTGAGTATCGAGCTTGTTACAGAGGGTTATGAAAAAGGGTCTTGGAATGTTCTATGTTATCTTCGGTCTGCGATGTAGCATTGGAGAAAATGGAAGAAAATAAATTTGGACTTATAGATGAAGTATCAGAATGAGTGTACCAGTTAGCAACAGTTGAATTGTCATGATGGTCGTAGTGACCAGTTCCTTCAGCGTGTTAAGTTATACATGTGAATTGTGGCGGTGTGTGCGAGACTTGACGGTCGCCGTACTTGATTTTATTTGGAGGCTTTCGAGTATTATGGCTTGTTATGTGCAGATGGATCCCGGAAGAGTTATGGTGGGTTAGACCACTACTTGAGGTTGGTATTTTCTGCGGGTATGAGAATTCAGCCGCGTGTTGCAATGGTTCTCTTGAAATGAGTTAAGTAAAAGGTTTTTATATGATGAAGTATTTACCCTATCAGTAGTACAGAAGTTAAGATGAAATTTTTGTGCTCTCACGCAATAGTAGGATAGGTGCAGTAAGCGTCATAAATTGAAAGTTGAGGATCAAGGTTGCAGTTTAGGGTTAACAAGAATGCCACGAGCTCGAATAAGTAGGAAAGGGTTCAGATGCTGGAGTAAGCTGGTATTGTCTTTGGCGTCACCTGAGATCGGTGTCCTGTGTAAGAGGCTTTGTGTTCTGACTTGCGGCTTCTTGATTTGTTTACGGCATTATTATGGCTAGTGGTATGGAGGTGCAGAATTTTTACCTGGTGCGGAGAGGTCTTTGGGCCTTGGATATTACTTTCGTCGTCAGCTATTTCATGTAATACCCTATTGTGTCGTGTGGGTTGTGAGGTGGTTTGATTATTCACACTCGTATTGAGATCCCGTATAGTTTGTGGTGCCATATGAGCAGGGTGGCTCTCGAGATGCAGGTCATTTATTGCACCTTATTTTTGCTTGAGTTTCGTAGCTTATGGCGCTATCCGTCTCCCCAGGATTTACATTATGAACTTCGCGTGCTTGTAGTTGATATTCAGGTATTTCGTAGTTACGAGCATTTTGCTCGGTAAGCATTTTCTTATGGATTATATTGTGTGGATCGGGTGGCACGCCGCCACGAGTATCATGGTTGGATCAGGTTAGATGCCGCAACGGTATCATGGTTGGATCGTATTGCACGCCGCAACAATGTGATTTTGAGTACATTATCCTTTTCTGATGAAGGTTCATAACACCATTTCAATTGTCTAATTAGTTATGTTGGTTGAATAGCCATTTCCAGAGTTCATTTATTTATGTATCACATTCGAGTTTGTAACTTGATAGCACATTGTAGCATTATATGAGATTTTAGTAGAGTCTTAGATGGCTTATTGCTTGGGCAGCTTATACTGGGTGAGACATGTTTTTTGGATCTAGGATCAGTGCGATCAGATTATATGAAGCATATTAAAAAGCAAAATACTATTATTTGGTTCATAATTGGGTGATGATTCTAGACAAGATGAGAGATTCAATGATTTGTTGAATTGGCAGTTGGTTATGAATTTCTACACCTCTTCCGTCGTGGCGGTTTTTCTAGAGTTGAAACAAGACTTATATATGTCATGAGGTGCACTGTGAGCATCAGATTCGTGAAATTCCGGCTATTGTTATCAGAGGATGTTATTATGGTCATGTAAGTTATGTAGTGCATTATGTGGATTCAGCAAAGCTACGGAATCATGTATTGGTGCATCGCATAGAGATTGATACAGTGTTCGTTTGATGGGAACAGACCTAGTAGAGAATTTCAGATGTTGGAATTTGGCTCCAAGGCTAACTTGACTAAATAAAAGGGAGAATCTTTAGATTTGCTCGAGCTAATGTGCCCAAATGGGTTGTGGTAGCACTGGTAGGTGCACGAAGTGTTAAACAGGATTTCAGACAACTCCAGAGCAGTTCTTAGCACATTCGAGGACGAACGTATGTTTAGGTGGGAGAGAATGTAACGACTAGGCCGGTCGTTTTGAGATCAAACGCGTCGTTCCACAGTTTGAGGCCATGAGAAGCTTCACTTCAGGTATTATGACGTGGACGGGTGGTCGGAATTGAAATTCGGGAAGTTCAGAGTGGATTGGGAAAGAGAATTCTCATTTCGGAAGCTTTAAGTTGGAAAAATCTGACTAAGGGTTGATTTTAAGTAAACGACCCCAGAATAGAATTTTGATGATTCCAATAGCTTTGTATCGTGATTTCGGGCTTAGGCGCATGTTCGGATTTGGATTTGGAAGTCCGTAGGACAATTCGGCGCATTTTGGCGAAAATTGAAAAATAGAAGATTTTTAGAAAGTTTGACCGAGAGTTGACTTTTTGAAATCGGGGTCGGAATCCGATTCTGAAAATTGGAACCGCTCCATTATGTCATTTATGAATCGCGTGCAAAATTTGAAGTCATTCCGGATTGATTTGATATGTTTCGACGCAAAATATAGAAGTTGAAAAATTTGAAAACTCATAATTCGATTCGATGCGCGATTCGTAATTTCGGCGTTGTTTGACGTGGTTTAAAGCCTCGACTAAGTTTGTATTGTATTTTGGGACATGTTGGTGTAATTGGTTAAGTTCCCGAGGGCCTCTGGTGAATTTCGGAAGGTTAACGGAATGGAGTTCAGACAAAGGAGCTGATGGATTTTGTTTTTCTGCTGCAAAAGTTGTTTTTGGATAGCAATTGGTGCAATTGCATAGCTAACTTTGTAAGCTTATATATCCAAATATATAAGGAATCTTAAACTTTTCAAAACATTAAATTTTTAGCTCTTTGATTCTAGTTTCCAGAAAGTTAAACTATACATCATTCGGACATTTGATCAAAAGTTATGATTGATTGAATAAAGACTGGTGAAGCAGTTTCGCCAGAAAATCCTGATGCGTGGAGCCGACTTTGGAGGCTTATATCTCGAAATAATATAAGGATTTATATGGTGGAAAACCTATCAAATAAAAGATCTTTGAGTTTAGTTTCTAACTCTTCAAACCGTTCGTCATTTAGATATTTCTACAAGGCGTTATGGACGTTTTAGTAAAAGGTGTCCAGCAGAGGAAAACTTGTAATGCGAGGTACAACTTGCACATAGCAAGGTACAACTAGCGGAAGCAGCTGTGCCTATATAAGGCATCCACGGGCAGTAGCCATTTTTGGGGGTTTTCTTGACCTAGGGATTGGTTCTTTCATGGTGGATTCGACCTTGGGGACTACTTAAGAATACAATGTGAGTTATTTTGGATATTTTAAATTAATAACATCCTATTAACACTAGTATTAACATCATTCGATCTTTGAAATCCGTAGAAATCTTCCAAGTTGTTCAAGAATACCAAGTTTCCCAAACTTTGAATTTTTAAGGAAAAGTTTCAAGAAGGTAATACTAATGCTTCAAGATCATTTCTTATGAGTCCGTGGGAGTAATTCTAATATTAGTTTCAAGTTGTTATGGTCGGATAATTGATTTCATAAACCATAGTTCATGGCATGAATAATGTTCTTGAGAAAATGAGGGAAAGATAAATAGTATTCTCATAAATGAAATTAAAGGATGCAATAAACTTGTGGAATCATTTTCTAGCTTAGTTGAAAGTGTTCAACTAAGTAATCACCAAATTGAATGTTTTGGAAATGTTGGTTAAGGAAGATGATGAATAGTAATTTGGCAGTGTTGGAGAATTAATGTAGTATTACTGATGACTTCAAATGGGTATTAAAAGATAAGAGTGGAGTTGAATGTGCTAGTAAGTCAACCTATTGGACGATTTGAGCTGGAGGCTTGTAGCCAACTCGTGAGCCATAAATGGATATTGATAAATATTTTTGAGTCATAATTTAATTGTAATTGCAGATATCAATTTTTTGGTGGCGTATGAGCATTTTACTCGATGTTACGATGTCGGAGGAGGATTAAAAGCTTGTGAATGTTAATAAAGCGAAAGCGAGTTTTGAAGCGTTGGGCATCAGTTAAGTTGTTTGAAAGGCTTGGGAGCTGGCTATGGAACTTCGAAGCGAGGTAAGTCCATATTCTAACCTTGTAAGAGGGAATTAAACCTATAGGTGAACTAAATTAATATGTGCCTCTTGTTGTAGGGGCTACGTACGCACGAGGTGACGAGAGTCCATACGTAGCTACTAGCTATGCCTATGTCCGGGTAGTTTTAGGTTTACACCGTGCCTTGTTGATATTGTTGTTGATTTATGCTTATTGTTTTCCTTGAGAAGAAGCGAGATTGAGTTTGCTTAGTAAATGTATTGAAAAGAGTTGATATTGAGGAATTTGAGATCTTAAAAGTATTCATTTGAACTTCGTATTTTTGAAACGAATTGAAGGAATATTATAATAGCTTAAGAAATCTATGTGTAACCGCGTCGTATGTATGTTTCGCGAGCGAGGTAATTTCCTTAAAAAATTACAAGCTGAATTTTCCTTATTTTGAAAAGAATCAAGAAAGAGATATGATTTTAATGTTAAATTTATATTTGATCGCGTCGCAAGTATAATCCACGAGCGGGGTGATTCCTTAAATTTATAATTTTTTCTACGTCGCACATATGATTTGTAAGCGGGGTATTTCCTTCTACTACTCTTATGGGATCAAGGCATTCGCCTCGGCAGGATTTATGTACCACACTCTCATGAGAGCAGGTCGTTTACCTCAGCAAATTAATAGATGCATCTATGGTTCGCGCCGTTCGACCATCGGCAGTGTACAATTTACTTTTATGTTGGATCGGTCTGTTCGCGTCGGCGTTTCCTATATATATTATCCTCATGAAATCGTGCGTAATATTTGGCATGAAGCCAGTATATCCGAGGTTTTTCCATGATTTAAATTATGACAACCTCTCTGGTGAAATCCACTATGTATATATATATATATATATATATATATATATATATATACGGAGGAAACTTGTTGATTGAGAGCTTGAGTAAAATTGTAAAGAGGGGAATTATACCACGTATTATATACATGTTTATTTCATATATTTGCTCGGTTTCATATTTATTAAATTCTTTATTGTACTTGATATTGTTGGACCACTAGTAAGTGTCGAAGTCGACCCCTCGTCACTACTTCTCCGAGGTTAGACTGGATACTTACTGGGTACAAGTTGTTTTCGCACCCATACTATACTTGTTGTGCATTTTTGTTGCACAGGCACATGTATGTCTAGTGGCCTCGTTGGGCGCAGCGGCATGGTTGATACGGAGACTTAGGTGAGCTGCATCTCTCGAGATGACCCACAGCCAGTAGAGTCTCCTTCAGAGTATTGTCTTTTCTGTCCAATTTGTATTCCGGACAGTTATTATTTTATATTTTAAATTCCTAAAAATTGCTCAGGCACTTGTGACACCACGTTCTGGGATGACTGTGGGGTTATTTAGTATTTAAATTTGCTAAAGACATCATTATTTACTCAGTGAAGTTTATTATTTATTGTTAAATGCAAGGAAAAGAAATAATTTCAAAAATACTAAAATGAGAACTTGATTAACTGCTTGGTGTTGGCTTGCCTGACAGTGGTGTCGGCACCATCACGACCATTAATGGATTTTGGGTCGTGCCATGTAAGTAGCCACGTCAGCACATATTTTTAAAATGTCTTTTATAATAAAATGATGGTCTCTCCTCAATCATACATTGGTTTATTAATCTAATTTTAAAATATCTTTTATATTAAAATAATGGTCTCTCCATAATCATACATCGCTTTACTAATCTATTTTTAAAATGTCTTTTATAATAAAATGATAGTCTCCCCTTAATCATACATCGGTTTACTAATCTATTTTTAAAATGTCTTTTATAATAAAATGCAGGTCTCCCCTTAATCATACATTGGTTTACTAATTTATTTTTAAAATGTCTTTTATAACAAAATTTTGGTCTCCCCTCAATCATACATCAGTTTACTTATCTATTTTTAAAATTTCCTTTATAATAAAATGCAGGTCTCCCCTCAATCATACATCAGTTTATTAATCTATTTTTAAAATGTCTTTAATAATAAAATGCAGGTCTCCCCTCAATCATACATCGGTTTACTAATCTATTTTTAAAATGTCTTTTATAATAAAATGTTGGTCTCCCCTCAATCATACATCAGTTTACTAATCTATTTTTAAAATGTATTTTATAATAAAATGTTGGTCTCCCCTCAATCATACATTAGTTTACTAATCTATTTTTAAAATATCTTTTATAATAAAATGCAGGTCTCCCCTCAATCATACATCAATTTACTAATCTATTTTTAAAATATCTCTTATAATAAAATGCTGATCTCCCCTTAATCATACATTGGTTTACTAATCTATTTTTAAAATGTCTTTTATAATAAAATGTTGGTCACCCCTCAATCATACATCAATTTACTAATCTATTTTTAAAATGTCTATTATAATAAAATGCTAATCTCCCCTTAATCTTACATCGGTTTTGCTAATCTATTTTTAAAATATCTTTTATAATAAAATGTTGGTCTCCCCTCAATCATACATCGGTTTACTAATCTATTTTTAAAATATCTTTTATAAGAAAATGACGATCTCCCGTCAATCATCAGTTTACTAATCTATTTTTAAAATATCTTTTATAACAAAATGCAGGTCTCCCCTCAATCATACATCGGTTTACTAATGACAGTAGCTTTGAGATTTATTGTAAGGTCACGTAATATGGTAAAAGAACTGTTGGAGTTGTGATTTTGGTTCTTTTCATATGGACTAAATCTTTGATACATGTAATTCAAACCCAAAGTTTTGAGACGGTTTTAATTCGTTGGCTCATTGGAAATTTGTTTGACACCCACGTACTTGAATTACCATGAAATGGCAAGACAAAAACATATGACAATTAAAACACCTCAATACAAATTTCTATAAATTAATGTCAAAAGAGGTTAGCTCATTTTTATTATTATCTCGTGCTATAGTGAGTGAGCCGGTCAGTTATGGGTACTGAAGTTACTCGGCTGCATCCAATAATAGACTAGAATGGACCTCTATTTAACTATAAGGCAATAACTCATAAGGCAATAACTATTAAAAACAAAGCAACCCTTCCACAAAATTCAGCCTGTGATTAATTTACGCAATGGCAGGAAGAATTATATCCCTACTTAATTACCATAATTAAGGCATTTCGAAAGATTTAAACAATAAACTTACACCAAATTGCTATAGGACAGCATTCCATGGTTTGAAATTTATACCTTTGAACAATAGCTATCAAACTACTTGAATTTACACAACTGTATTTATTAGTGATAAAACAAATTATTACATTTTTCTGTAATAGAAACTAAACTAAACTAGAATTAAGCTATTACGCAAATGACCACTTTTATTAGTGAAACTTTTAAACTCGTCACCAACACTTTTGGCGTGTTACTTCTTAAACCTCAGACCTACAGGGAATTTCATAACTTCATGCGTAAGAAATCCATCAATAGAAACTCAAACCTTGACAAACAAAGGTTAAGAAAAACAGAATTGGTTTCATGATTGTTTCTTATTAGAAACTTCACGCCAAACTCAAACTTACAGTCGAACATGAAAAAGAGCATACAGTATACATGTAAATGAACAGAAAAATGAGATTTCAGAGCAATATGATATTCAAATAGCAATTACATTATTTGAGGCCACAAGCACACACCTTAACAACAGTAGTGCAACTTAGAATAGCCAAATAAAGGCTAGAGAAAGAAAAACTGGAGCTCAGCAAGAGTAGAAGCAGCAAAGTTAGCAAAAATTAACGTGTGTGTGTGTGTGAGGGAGTATGAGGTCTCCTTTATAGAGTGTAGGAGTGTGCTCTTCTATGAGAAAAAAAGGGAGGGAATAAAGGGAATGTCAGCTGAAAATCAGGGGATGAAGTATCTTTTTTCAACAAAAATGGACAATTGTCCTATTTCCAGATATTTAACTCATTTTCAGCATCTTTTCTTAAAAATTAGGACAACTATCCCTTTCCTAGTGTTTTTCTTATTCAAACAACCCCTTTAACTTCCGTATTTTAACCCTTTCAACCCAATTTAAACCCAAATCAATTGTTTTATTGCACTAATAGTTCCTTCTAGAAACTTCCGAAACAAACACCTAAGATTTCCTAATTTTCAAATCTCTTTTGACCCTCCTCAACGTTTCTGTTATCACAAGTAGCCATATACAAAGGACACATACTAATTTAAACAAGATACCAATGCAAAAACCAAACCATTTAACAATTCATTAACCTAGGCATTTAAACTTATTAACATGTAATTGAACTACTAACTATACAATTAATTAATTAAGCTAGACATGCAGAAGAATATCCTAACAATCGATCACGACCCAAATTTCCAACTTACGAGATCGTGATGGTGCCTAACACCACACTTGCTAGGCAAGACAATGTTAGAACTTGATTAATCATTTTCCTTTAAATTTATTTGAAGACAATAAACAATTCTAAATAAACACGAAATCCAAAACTTTCCAATGACTGATATCAAGAATAATATTAGAGATAATAAGACGAACCACGAACTAATACTAACTATATATCTACCCAGGGTCTGGTGTCACAATTCACGAACTACTAAAGAGTACTACAAATAAATGGGCTGAAATAATTGTGTATCTATTTTTGATTGTAATAAAACAGTGTTTATAAAATTAAGAGAAGACTCCAGGAATCTGCGGACGCCATCAGATCTACCTCGTGTCTCCGAATAGCGATGCCAGCTACTAAAATCTCCTAACTCTGACCGGTACCTGGATTTGCACAAGAGAGTGCAGAGTGTAGTATCAGTACAACAGACCCCATGTACTGAGTAAGTGTCAAGCCTAACCTCGACGAAGTAGTGACGATGCTACGGCGGGGCATTAACAATATAACCTGTGAACAACATATAATAAAGCAAGATAGAAATAATAATAGTAAACTAAATAACAAGTAACTTGCAACAGTAAATAAAAATAACTCGGATAACTTTTTTCAGATATCAGCTATAATTAACTCCTCAAACTTTCCAAGTTTCAATTTAAATCAGAGTATGAAAACCTTTTTAATAAAACCGGGGTTTTTCCCAATCCTTATTTTTGAAAATCAGTATAACATAAATGTATACGGCTAAAATCGGAGAGCCCGATTTTATGATCATTACGACACTGAGAAGGCTCGAGGCTTTGAGTTTTGGCATCGAGGGGGCGTGTCGAGGATCCTCGACCTCGAGGCAGTGCAAATAGAAGACCAACATGGAAAGGCAAAAAATCCCCAAAAGGCACGTGGTTAAAGCTGACCAAGTACGCAAAATAGTACAAGCTCGTACCGTGGCATTAAATGGTTGTACCATCCATCTGCCTTTGTAATAATTATACATGTACTATGTTAGGATTTCCCCTCATATATAAAGGGGACCCTTGTCATTTTGTAAGACACATGATATTCAATACAAGAACAAGAACATTCTCTGCTCTCTAACTCAAACATTCTACACCATTGTTTCATTGATTTATTGCCTTTCATTTATTGTGTTCATTAATTGTTCTTCGTTTATTACTCATTATTAATCATAAAGAGGCTATCTTGGAGGCCTTCAATACTGTTATATCATTCTCGATAGCCCCTTGCCAAGCTTTTGAGCTCGACCTCGAGGCCCAGTCCGACCAAGCTCGAGACCCCATCTCTCCACTGCTCGGTTTGCATAATCTCGTTATCCTTTGATCTTATCTCGCTTTCTCACTTCTCACTTAGCATCTACTACCTAAACAACTGGTATTAAAATAGATCATGTATTCTTAGAACCACAAAATAAAATATAATTATAATTACCATTTTCAAGGTAAACAGTTTGGCGCACACCGTGAGGCTAAAAATAATAGTGATTGTTTTAGTGCTAGTTTTCTAAAGATACAAGTTACTCTTTACACTTTTTCTTGTCCAATAATCTTCAATTTCAGGTCAGAAAATGTCTAACTCAGTAAACGCACTTGAAAACAACGGTCCTGAGGATCACGGAGAGAACGGCGCAACTACTTCAGGTGACGGTGTACCACCGCAAAACCCTGAAGGGGCACCAGTGCAAATCCCCGTTGATGAAGGCTCGCACAACACTCAACATGTAGATGTGAGCTCTCATACAGACGGAAGTGTGCGTGAAGGAACCAGCGTGAAGCACAGGGAGCCCTTGCTCAAAAGGAAATGAAAGTTAGCCTTCATGTCATTTTTGAGATGTTGCAAGCACAACAGGTGGCTATTGCTCAGCTACAAATCCATCAGAGAACCCCAAGCACAACACTACCAGAAACGGCTCCTCGAGTCGAACATGCACCAGAAAGGTTGAGCAATAATGGGTCAGCAGCCAATCCCACCATTATGAAGATGCTCGAGGACCTCACAAAGAGGATTGAATTGGGAGAAAAGAAGATAGTAGCTAACGACAAAAAAATGGAGACCTATAACTCGAGGGTCGATCAGATCCTGGGCGCACCCCCGATTCTGAAGAGTGTAGATTCAAAAAAGTTCGTGCAAAATCCATTCCCATCAAGTGCATCCCCGAAGCCCATCCCAAAGAAATTTAGAATGCCTGATCTCCCGAATTACAATGGGACCTCGGACCCCAATGAGCACATTACTGCTTACACTTGTGCTGAGAAAGGGAATGACCTAAAAGATTACGAGATTGAATGAGTCTTATTGAAAACATTTGGAGAAACACTATGCAAAGGGGCCATGATGTGGTATTATAACCTTCCCCCGAACTCAATAGATTCATTTTCCATGACGGCAGACTCTTTTGTGAAGGCACATGCTGGTGCCATCAAGGTCGCCACGAGGAAGTCTGACGTCTTCAAAATCAAGCAAAGAGAGAATGAGATTCTAAGGGAATTCGTGTCCCGCTTCCACCTGTAAAGGATGGAATTACCACCGGTCTCCGATGATTGGACAGTGCAAGCCTTCGCCTAGGGCTTGAATGAGCGAAGCTTGATAGCCTCGAAGCAGTTGAAATAGAACTTGATCGAATATATCCCGCCGTAGTTTGGGCGGATGTGCACAACAGGTATTAGTAAAGATCAGAGTCGAGGATGAACAATTGGAGGCCCCCTCGGGCTCGGTGTATCCCAACAGGGTCTTAGTAAAGTAACCGAGGCTCCCAGAAAGAGAGCCGAGGCCAAGCAAAGAAAGGTATCAACCGTATATAGAAAATCAGAGAAATATCCTGAGACATAACATACCTCGAAGTGACCAAGGGATGTATCGGGGGAAGAATCCTCGGGGACTCGTGAACAAAGCAGGATTCTATAGGCACACAGGGCCGGTAGAGGCACCCCGACTATCTGAGTACAACTTCAACATTGACGTTTCAGACATCGTATCGTACATAGGTAAAATCAAGGACACCAGGTGGCCGATACCCGTACTATTAGATCCTTCACAAAGGAACCTCAACTTGATATGTGAATATCATGGTACCCACGGTCATAGGACCGAGGATTGTAGACAGCTTCGAGAAGAGGTAGCCCGACTAATTAGAAAAGGGCATCTTCGAGAGTTCCTCAGCGACCGAGCTAAAAACCAAATTCAGGAAAGAGAGGCGAACAAGAAAAATTAAAGAGGAGAACCACAACACGTCATCCACATGATTATTGGAGTCGACGTCCCTCAAGGACCCGTTTTCAGGAAAACAAAAGTATCCATCACAAGGGAAAAACGAACTCGGAGCTACATACCTGAAGATGCTCTTTCATTCAGCGAACATCGAGACCCTGTCTCAACCTCATAATGACGCCCTGGTAATTTATTTCATGTTGAATAAATTTTAGGTTAAACGTGTGCTCGTGGATCCAGGTAGCTCGGCCAATATAATTAAGTCGAGGGTGGTAGAGCAACTCGGGTTGCTCGACCAGATCATTCTCGCCTCTCATGTCCTCAACAGATTCAACATGGCGAGCGAAACAATTAAAGGAGAAATCATCCTCCTAGTCAGTGCGGTCGGTACAATTCAAAAAACCAAGTTTCATGTTATCGAATGTGACATGAGATACAATGCATTGCTCGAAAGGCCATGGATTCACAGTATGAGGGCCGTGTCGTCAACCCTTCATCAAATGATGAAGTTCCTTACGAAGGATGGAATAAAAACAATATATAGGGAGCAGCACACAGCAAAAAAAATGTTCGCAGTACACGATGTGGCACTGACACCGGTACCTTCTACATCGAAGGAGCCAAAAAAGAAGCAACTAGCCAAGTAGAGATCACAAACCGCATCCTCGATGAACGAATAAAGGACTGTGCCCCATCCTCAGAACGAGTAACTGAAGCATATCGAGGATTGAACGCCACCACAGTTAAGGTACAACCTCTCCCTCTTTCCTTCACGTTTTACACTAACCTATGTGCAGGTGTTCGATTGAAAATAATCGGAGCACCCTCCAGCTCGAAGGTCTTAGGTTTTAAAGCATGTGTTGTGCTCTTTTTCCCTCACGCCGGATTTTATCCCAAATGGGTTTTACTGACGAGGTTTTTAACGAGGCAACACCCATATTCTACCTAAGGAGAACCCACCAAGTATTCAGGCTTCTCTTCGATCAACCTCAAATACTGAAGGGCATACCCCCGGGAGATCACTGAAATATGCCAAAGAAGGTCTCGATAGGAGAACAATGTATAGGACCAAACGGTCGAATGAACCATGTCCATATAGAATAATCGAACCCTCGATGGTGAAAAATGTGTACTTGTACCAAGTAATCGGAGAATAATCTTTTATCATCAAAAAACTTCGCGCGTAAAATAAGTTTGCTATTTTCACAAGAAACAGCCCCAGGGCTAGAAATTTCCCAAACACTTGGGGACTGTCCTCGACAGTCACCCCATCGAGTTATCAAAAACTCGAAGCCATAAGATCTCAGGACCGGCAACTTCAAGTTCGTAAGCCCTCCATGAGTCAATATCAACAGTATAAGCCCTCCATGAGTCAATGTCAACAATCTAAGGCCTCAGCGAGGCAACGTTAAAATTGTAAGACCTTAAAAAAGGCATAATCCCGACTCGGGGACTATCCTCGACAGTCACTCCATCGAGTTATCAAAAACTCAAATCCATAAGACCTCAAGGCCGGCAACTTTGAGCTCATATGCCCTCCACGAGGCACCAATGTAAGCCCTCCACGAGGCACCAATGTAAGCCCTCCAGGAGGCAACATCAAAATTGTAAGACCTCAAGAAAGGCATGTACAAATTTGTAAGACCTTAAAAAGGCATAATCCTGCTATCAAATTCAAGGATATATATTTGAACTTGTAAGACCCCTAAAAAGGCATACCCTCAATATCCGCCGAGACTCTCTCACTCGGGGACTAAAAGGCTACGACCAAATACAATGACCAACGTCATAAGGCTCCAACCAAACTAACGCAACTCGGAGATGTCCGACTCTTGCCATAAAATTAGAGACCTCCAATTACTTCAAAAAGAACCGATTAAAGGTCGTACCGACCCAATGCGTAAGAACCCGATTCGCCAGCCACATTAAAGGTCGTACCGGCCCAACGCGTAAGAGCCCGAGTCGCCAGCCATAATAATGGTCGTACCGACCCATTGCGTAAGAGCCTAAAGAGCCTAAAGAGCCTCAGGGCCGATGTATAAAACCTAAGGTTCGATGAGCTCGAGTCGAAACCCGACTCAAAGACTAAGCCCAAAACGGTTAATCAAAGTGCCTACGAGCCAAGTGCGTAAGAGCCCAAGCGCCAGCCATATTAAAGGGCGTACCGACCCAATGTGTAAGAGCCCACGGGCCAGCCTAAAAAGCCTCAGGGCCAATTTATAACCCTAAGGGTTTCATCTCGAAGTCCAATTCATTGGGCTAATTATCGACAAGCAAATCAGAAAAACCAAAGAATCTTTTATATATATGTGTATTACAAATATGCATTTTCAACGCTCCCATAGGAGTCTTTACAAAGGACAAGGAAGAAAAATTTAGTCTTCTCTGGAGACCAGCTCCCTCGGAAGCCTTCAAATATCAGCATCAGCACCGGAAGAAAGGAAAAACTTGGTTGACGATCTCATCCGCCTTGGCCTGCTTTATCTCTTCCGAGAGATCAAAGCCCTTAACATGAATCTCTTCGAGGGTCTCCCTCCGAGACCTGCATTTAGCATACTCATTTCACCTCATCTCTCTGTCAAAATCTCCCCTCAGCTCAGCCCGAGTATCGACAACATCTTTTAAATAAACGGCCACTTTCTTATTGGCCTTTGCTCTAACTTCTTCTTCTTCAGCTTCAGCTCGGTCGTCCACGACCTCGGCCTTCATATTCAAAATATTAGTCTCGATCTTGGTAATCCTGCTCGTCTGAATTGAGCTATCTTCTCGAGAATTACAAAGTTGTATCTCGAGGGTAGAAGCCTTGGCCAAAGCATTCCGTTGGGCCGCTAAATGAACGCCTATCTACGCCTTCAACGCATTGCATTCGGGATTGACTTGTCCGACTTTGCCCCAAAGGCATTACAACGCTTCTGTTTTTCTCTGCAACTGAAGCACCAAAACATTAATTCTCGAAGGTAAGAAAGGAATCACATACTCCCTCAAAATAAGGATTACCGGTTGCTCGAGATTGCCTTTATAATCTCGGCTTCGATTCACCTACGATCGAAGGCATATCAATTCTTTTGTTTTCTCATTACAAAGAAGCCTGAGAGATTTCTCCTTGACCATGGTTTCCCGCAAATTGGCCTCGCAACGGAGCAGCTCGGACTTGAGCTTGTCAAAAGCCTACGAAAAAGAAGCTTCAATTAAAAAATGAAAATACAAAACTAAAAAACCAACAAAGCCAACCAAAACTCACCTCGGAACATAGCCATTGAGCCTCCTCAAAAGTTGAGCGTGCGTTTACTGGCCTGTCCCCATCGACCCCAGTTGAACCGCTCTTAGTAGGGGCATGATCACTCGAGACCCCACATGGTTTGAGCAGCCCCTGGCCCCGAACATCCCTCGAAGTACTTTCAAGGGTGGAAGCAGACGATGGTAAGGGACTCTTGCTCTTTACCTCTCGAGGAACCTCTCCCTCGAAACTAGAGGTCTCAGGCCTAACAGGATTGGAAACCTCGGTAGGGCCCCTGGCTCGAGCCGTAGGAGAAGAACCATCCTCTCAAGAAGAGTTGATTTCCACAGAATGGCCGACGTATATAAAGTCCTCCTCAGCGACGGCATCTCCTTTGTGTCTCCGGGAACGGCCCACCTCATTGAGAATTTCCTCATCTGTAGAGGATTTTTTTCACTTATTATCCTCCCTCGGCTCCGAAGCCGACGGGCCTTACCTCTCCTCGAAGGGACATGGTCTCACCTTGGGAAATCCACCAACACCTACGCTGGCACCGTTAGTACACATAAAAGAAATCATTACTCAAAAGGCAACCACATGGCTCATACCGTGGTGCTTTTCTTCCCATTTGCCCTTCGACAGATCTCTCCACTTGCGTTCGTCATATGTCGAGGAAGCTGCCAGCCTCCAAGTCCAGTTCGCAAGATCGGGGATCTACTCCGGCATCCACGGGACCGCTGAAAGAGAAAAAGAAACATTCTTGTAAGTCGACAAGAGTAAAAGGCACTAAGGTACGACATAGTACTTGCATTTGAAGTTCCATTTTTCGGGAAATGGCAGGAACTCTGCAAGAATGATGTCGACGGTCCTCACTCGGAAAAATTTGACTTATCAATCCTCTTTTCTGGTCCTCATCATTGTTGGCAATGAAAGGCTTTGTGTATCGGCGTCGTAACGCAATCAGGCCTCGACAATTCTGAGGCCGATATAATCTAATAAGGTGTCTAAGGGTAACTCGAGCTCAGCCTTTTCGGTAAAGTACCTCATCATCAGCACTATCCGCTAAAAGGATGGATGAATCAGCCAGGGTGACTCGGTACCTTTTGCAAAATTCGAGCACAAGGCGGTCGAGGGGTCCCAATGTAAATGGGTACGTATATACGTTCAAGAATCCCTCCACAAAGGTCATAATATTCTCTTCTCGAGAAGGTATCTGAAGCATCACATTTTCTCCCCATCTGCAATCTCTCCTCACGGCCTCGAGGTGGTTTTCTTTTAGCGATCGAATAAACCTCAACGCTCTCGATGGCCCGGGGCATCGAAGGGTTTCTCTAGTGCAAAGTCTTTTATCAAAGAAAAACAGCTCGAGATTAACTCGCCATACATCGGTGGTGTATCACCGGTCGGGTAAGAAGTAGAGGTAAGGTTTCCCTCTTCTTGGTGAACAGCTTTGTTTTTAAAAGAAAGCTAGTTTTGCAAAGTTTCAAGAATTAAACTAAAGAGGATGAAAGTATATATATAGAACAAGCGACGACTATTCAACTACTTTGAAAGCCAATTAATTCTGACAAAGTTCTCATAACTTTTGGGGAAGTGTACCGGCGGGGCCACCTCGGTCACTTCACGGTCATGTCACATGAATGACACTATCACACAGCGTTCGAGGGATCGAAACTCCCATGTCGACCTAGCCTCGAGAAGATGTCCGATCTCGAGGGGATCTACTATTGCAAGTACGGGTTCCGAAGAACTAAAAGCAAAGTTTGAAAGTCGACTTTTGCGTAGCATTGCAGGGCAAAGTTTGGGAGATATGAAACAAAGAGATATTTTATTTCAAAAAGGCACTTACAAGGGAATTTCTACAAAAATTCCCCCCGGGGGTCCCATATACAAAAAAAGGAAAAAATAAAATAGTAGGTAAATCTACCCTTCGCCTTCGATGTTGCCCGAGCCGCTTTCAGAGCCGTCATCTGATGTAGTCGACATTACCGATTCTTCCTCCAGGGTCCTGGCTTCTTCAATCTCGACAGAGAGATCGACACCTTTAGCGCTCACTAGCAACTGCCTGAGCCAGTTTTAGCTCGGTCTTCTCGGATATCACCCTGGCCCGGTCATTCGTGGCAGCAGCATCCCTTTTGTATGAAGAGACAAACTCGTCGGCCTCAGACTTGGCCGCAAATAGTGCAGCAGCCTCCTCCTGAGCACCTCGAAGAAGGTCTTGAATCGAGGATAGCTTCCCTGAAGTGCGTCCCTCTCCGACACCAATACATCATTCAGCCGAGCCAGCTCAAGGATTTCAGTGTCCTTGGCCGCAACATCCTCTCGGAGCTCCCCCACCAGGGCATCCTTCTTCCTAATCTGAAAGACACTGAAAATAAGTCGATTAGCACCAAGTATGGCAACGAAAGATAAAATTGTGGATACCAGAATACTTGCTCGGTGAAGTCGGCCCTCTCTTGGAGAGCTCTCTCTGAGCCTGCCAGGAGGTTGATCAATTCCTCCTCTTTTCGGGCACATAGAGCCTCCAGCTCAACCGACTATGATATAAGCTTCTCAAGCTCCTCCCCACGATGAGTCAACTCATCTTGCATATTGGAGAAGACTTGGTCATACAACTTCTTCACCTGCAGCACAAAGGAAGAAAGTTAGAAAGCAGGGGTAGGAAGTTGGAAAACAACATATTATTCCAAGAAAGTCACCTACTTTTGGAGCCTCTCGGCCTCTTCGAGGGAAACAGGGGCATCGATATCGGTCTCCTCTTCTACGCCTTCAAAATAATCTCTGAATGTGTCATCCCCTCCGCGAAAGGTCCCCAAACCAGGGGCATTCCTCTCTTGGGCATCTCGTATCTCCCCTGGGGAAAATGACGGGCCCGACTGAGATCCATCGGCAACATCAGCCTCCATCGAGGCTTCCTCTCGCCCCCAAATATTTTGGAAGCAGACCCCTCGAACTCACCAATGCAGACTGTGCCATGTCCAACGAGCAGCTTGGGACTGCTCCCGAACCCTCTTTGAGGGCCTCCTCAGCACAATGCTGGGTCCACATCGGCCGTCTCCAACTCAACAGACGACCGCCCAACAACTTTCGAAGCATCAATGATTCATTTTGCCCTTTGTACCAAAGGGCAGGTATTATCACTTTCTTCCTCGGCTCGCAGGCTCTCAGCGGCCATTGAGGATAGGACCGTGGCATCGGTCTTGGGCTTCTGAGCCTTTGCCTTTTTGGATTTTGGAGACTCCACCGAGGCCTCCTTCTTCCTTTGCTTGTCCTTGGCAGTCTTCGGAGCCTCTTCCTTACCAGGAGGGGCGGGTCTCATCAGCACGCCTTCCCTAAGGCCTGCACAAGCGTAGTATATCAAACTCACCACCATCGATGACACTTACAAAAAATGAGTAAACAACAACAACGAGAGCATACCGTGATTCTTAGCCTGCCACCGTGTTTCAGCCAGATCATGCCATACGCGTTTGTTGTATGGAAAAGCGGAGTCCAAAAGTTTGACCCACTCCGGAAGGTCCTGGACCGCGCCGAGAAACCAAATAGTGGCTACACTATTAGAAGAAAATCATTCAAGAGAAAAAGAGGTGGCAAAATAAACTCAATTCAGGGATACTTACGTTTCATATTCCATTCCTCCCGAAAGGGTATTCTATCGGCAGGGATGACGTCCGAAGTTCTAATTCTAAAAAATCGGTTCATCCATCCCCGATCTTTATCCTTGTCGATGCAGGCGAAGAACGCCTTGGCAGATCGACGGTGCAACTTAATTAGGCCCCCTCGGAAGAGACGAAGGCTGTATAATCTAATCAAGTGGTCGAGGGTGAAAGTCATTCCCTCTACCATGTTGGTAATGTGTCGAATCATATATACAATCCTCCAAAAAGAAGGATAAATCTGACCGAGTGTCACTCAGTGTTGACGAAAAAAGTCGAGAATCATAGGGTTCTATTAGAGAGCCCTTTTACTCAGCCTCTTCCTCAGTAAAATCTGTATACGGTTAAAATCGGAGAGCCCAATTTTATGATCATTACGGCACTCAGAAGGCTCGAGGGTTCGAGTTTTGGCATCAATGGGGCGTGTCGAGGATCCTTGACCTCGAGGCAGTGCAAATAGAAGACCAACATGGAAAGGCGGTAAATCCCCAAAAGGTACGTGGTTAAAGCTGACCAAGTACGCAAAATAGTACAGGCCCGTACCGTGGCATCAAGTGGTTGTACCAACCATCTGCCTTTGTAATAAATACACATGTAGTATGTTGGGATTCCCCCTCATATATAAAGGGGAACCTTGTCATTTTGTGAGACACATGATATTCAATACAAGAACAAGAACATTCTCAGCTCGCTAACTGAAACATTCTACAACATTGTTTCATTGATTTATTGCCTTTCATTTATTGTGTTCATTAATTGTTCTTCATTTATTACTCATTATTAATCATAAAGAGTCCATCTTTGAGGCCTTCAATACTGTTATATCATTCTCGATAGCCCCTTGTAAATCTTTTGAGCTCGACCTCGAGGCCCATTCTGACCAAGCTCGAGACCCCATCTCTCCATTGCTCGGTTTGTACAATCTCATTATCCTTCGCTCTTATCTCGCTTTCTCACTCTCACTTAGCATCTATTACCTAAATAACTGGTATTAAAATAGATCACGTATTTTTAGAACCACAAAATCAAATATAATTGTACTTACCATTTTCAAGGTAAACAATAAATATTCTCCCTTATCGCTCCTTGTTTCGGCGCGCAACCCGCTTCCAACTGTCCAACCTTATTGCTCCTCCCTATATATATATTACCCTTATTTCTCCTGTTACGGCGTGTAACCCGATCCCACCTGTCTACCCTCATCACTCCTTGTTGCGGCGTGCAACCTGCTCCCACCAGACAATCACATCACTTTATTTATAAAAAGGGATTTTCAAAATTTAAGTCAAAGCCTTTCACAACATTTATGTCGAAACAATTGTAAATAGAACAAGTTTCACTTTAAATAACAGTAAGAGCAAAATATGAAATAATGACAATAAAATAATGAGTATTCCAGCCTTTAGTTTATAAACAGTAAAACATGAATATTCTCCCTTATTGCTCCTTGTTGCGGCGTGCAACCCGATCCCACCTATCCAACCTTATTGATCCTCCCTATATATATATTGTATTGGTAAAAAAGAGTTTCACACGTAAGCCAGTTTTTGACAACTCAACCAGTCACGTGGACACAGGAAAACGCGACAGCTGGATGTGATTATTTTGGGAGATACGGTACAAAGAGGCACGGTTCAGTAAACCCACGAACTTATCAGCCACGGGAAACTCAACTTGATCAAAACGGGAGAGAGGCACGGTCAGAATGAACCTAGACAAAGCTACGGGCAGATTCAAGGACCCACAATTGATTACTCGAACGTTTTAACTGAACCCCAATTACCGTTATCCTTTGTAACGCCTCATTAATGTAATAATTAGTCATTAATGAGTAACCATAGCAAGAGTCGTACATTGTAAGAATCTCCTATATAAGGGAGGGAAATACAACTTATAAAGGCATCTGATTCTCGAATACAATTAACTTCGATTTTTTATTTCTGCAATACTGTCTATTATTCATTTTTCTTCATTACTTTGATTATCAGTAACCCGTATTCATCTTACAAATAAGCTTTAGTCAAAGGGTCTAATTCTTTGTTTAAACAAATTCTGAATTATGTCAAACTACAACGACAACAACCAGCAAAGGAGTGGAACCCCAGTTCCATCGCCTTCAGGAACTCCACGTGGTTCGAGGGAACAATCCCCAGAAAGGTCCCATAACAACAATGGTGACAAGGATCAAACTGTGGAACAAGATCGTGTAAAGCAAATGATTGTAGAGTATGTGAGCCAAGCTTTGCAAGAATTTGCGAGAGGATTACCGGCCGCATTACCTACACCGCTGACACCACCCCTAATAACACAATCACCATGGAAAATCCTCAGTCCAGGTTGGCAAACCCAGGAAGAGGAGATACTCCTAATGAATCTCTCGAAAAAAGACCAGGTATATCTAATAACTCAGAAATACAAAATTTACTGCTAACCATGCAGAAACAGATGAAGGAGCAGAACGATCGCATCGAACAAATTCCTGGAGTACCACTTATCATCAAAGGCATCAATGTTGATAGATATTCTCAACAACCTTGGAAGCCAAGTGCATCACCCTTTCCTATACCCAAGAAGTTTAAAATGCCCGAGGTTCCCAAATATGATCGAACAACTGACCCACGCGACCATGTGACTGCTTTCACTACTGGGGTAAAAGGCAACGACTTAACGAAACAAGAGATTGAATCAGTCCTTGTCAAAAAATTTGGGGAAACACTTACCAAAGGAGCCCTAACCGGGTATTCTCTTCACCCTAAAAATTCTATTGACTCATTCGCTGAGCTTGCAGATTCGTTTATAAAAGCACACTCTAGTGCACAAACAGTTGAGAAGAGAATGGAAGACATATTCAAAATAAAACAAGGAGACACGGAACTACTCCGTGAGTTTGTAGACAGGTTTAACGAGAAAGAATGCAGTTACCCAGGGTGCCTGATAATTGGGCAGCCATGGCATTTGCAAGCAACCTAAACGATAAAAGCTCAGAAGCCACGAGACGTCTTAAGGAAAGTATAAGAGAATTCCCCGCTAAAACATGGAACAATGTATATAACAGGTACAGTACTAAACTCAGAATAGAAGAAGATATCATTGCTCATTCGAGAGATAAAGTTCATTCCAGATCCAGACGTCCTGAATCAGATAGAAGATTAGGTAAAAATAGGTACAATCCTTACTGAGGACCCTCGGGACGCGATCAAAAGTACTAAGTCGGACTATAGACCACAAGGAAGAGACACAGTCTCATCCTCGTCTAGACCCAGAAAAGATCGAGATGAACAACCTAGAGGTAGTACTCAAATTGGGGATCATGCCTTTAATGTAAGTACTACTAAACTTGTCTCAATATTGAGGAACATGGGAGACTAGGTTAAGTGGCCCAAAGAGATGCGGTCAAATCCAAGAAGAAGAAACCCAGATCACTGGTGTGAATTTTACAATGATCATGGGCACAAAACTACGGATTGCAGATTTTTACAAGGTGAAGTGGAAAATTGATTAAAACAGGGATATTTAACAGAATTGCTTAGTGATAAAGGTAAACATGCATATATGAGGAACAGGAAGGAGCCCCCAAAGCCTCCTTCTCCAAAACGAATTGTCAACGTGATATACAGGGGTGAAGAAGTAAAGGGAGTGATTTTCAAAACAACCACAAAGTTCACAATTACACATGGGAAACAGGATCGTGAAAATATGGAAGAAGACGATATAACATTCGATGATGCAGATATCAGTGGATTAATGCTTCCCCACAACGATGCTCTGGTAATATCTTTACTTATTCATGACACTAACGTAAAAAGAGTGTTGATTGATCCAGGCAGTTCAATCAATATCATTTTGCGAAGAGTCATGGAAGAAATGCTATTGGGGAATCAAGTAATCCCAAGGGCACGAGCCATATTAGGGTTTGATAACTCAACGGTTATAACAAAAGGAGAAATTGAGCTTAAAACTTATGCTGAGGGGGTGATCAAACGTGCCAGGTTCCAAGTTATCGATACTGACATGGCTTATAATGTTGTCATTGGAAGGCCGTGGATCCACGACATGAAAGCGATACCCTCCACGTTGCATCAGGTAATTAAATTCCCTCTGAATGGGGGATTCAACAAATCGAAGGCGATCAGCAGACCGCAAGAAATATAAACTTTGTGGTACACTACAACAAGAAAATAGAGGTGGAAGAATTACGAGATAAGGGAATCTCCCAAGTAGGTAACGCCACCCAAATGGGCATGGAAGAAATTACTACCCAAATAGGTACGGTATGTATTATTTTTAAAACAGGTACGAAAGAAAATACCTACGAGAAGGAGAATCAAGTTATCACAGAAGGTGTACTATACCACAGAGATGCAGATTCCAGATCGGACGTTATTCGTGAACCAGAGGAAGATGAGAACATCAAAACAACTACGGAGGAGCTCGAAGCTGTTCCATTATCCGAATAAAAGCCTGAGCAGAAAGTGTATATAGGCAGGAGGCTAGGCCCCGCTCGAAGAGGTAAGTTCATTGATTATTTAAAGGTTAACACAGAATGCTTTGCGTGGTCCCACTCGGATATGACAGGCATCCCACCAGAAGTGATGACTCATAAACTAAATGAATGAACATCTATCCTTCGTACCTGTTAAGAAGAAGAAAAAAAAAACAAGGACCATTCAAGAACCAAGTAATCGACGAAGAGGTACAGAAACTTTTGAAGATTAGTTCGACACGAGAGGTAACGTACCCTAAATGGTTAGCAAATACCGTGGTAGTACCTAAAAAGAATGGCAAGTGGAGAGTATGCGTAGATTATACTAACTTAAATAAAGCATGCCCCAAAGATTCATTCCTATTGCCGCATGTAGATCAAATGATTGATGCCACGACAGGTCATGAATTATTAAGCTTCTTAGATGCATATTCTGGTTATAATCAGATTAAAATGAATCCCTTAGATGAGGAAAAAACTTCCTTCATTATAGACAGGGGGACTTACTATTATAAAGTTGTGCCTTTTGGCTAAAAAAACGCTGGAGCCACCTATCAAAGTTTAGTGACTAAAATGTTCCAAGAACATCTTGGAAAGACGACGGAAGTCTATATTGATGACATGTTAGTAAAATCAACACAAGCACAAGACCATTTCCAGCACCTCTCTACTGCTTTTGATATTTTATGCAGGTATAATATGAAGTTAAATCTAGAGAAATGCGCTTTTGGAGTGCAATCAGGCAAATTTTTGGGTTTCCTTGTATCAAACAGAGGATAAAGGTAAATCCCGCTCAAATTAAAGCCATAGAAGAAATACCTGATATTTTAACAAATAAAAAGGAAGTTCAAAGACTGACAGGGAGAATAGCAGCTTTGGGTAGGTTTATTTCTAAATCTTCCAAAAAATGTTTTAAATTCTTCTCAGTTCTCAAAAAGCAGAATTAGTTCGAATGGACTCAAGAATGTCAGCAAGCCCTCAAGAATCCGAAGATTTATCTATTGAAACCGCCACTGCTTTCAAAGCCAAAAGAAGGGGAAAGATTGTACATCTACTTGGCTGTCTCAGAAATTATTGTAAGTGCAATATTGGTAAGAGAAGAAAAAGGTAAACAATCACCTGTCTATTATGTAAGTAAAACTTTGCTAGATGCTGAGACTAGATATCCACATCTGGAAAAGTTATTCTTAGCTTTAATAATGGCATCTAGAAAATTACGACCCTATTTTCAATGCCACCCAATCACCATTTTTTGAGAAAACTTAGGAAAATTGTGATTTTTCAATAAAGTTAGTTCCTTTAGCATAAATTAATGACATTAAAATAATTATGATTAGATTCGAGCGGGTTAGAGGCAAATTCGAAAAGAAAAGCGGTAATTGAGCAGTGAGCGGCCTGCGAAATTGAGGTAAGTGTTTGGTTTAACCTTGACTTGAAGGAATAGGAATCCCCACTTAAATGCTATGTGAATTTGCATGTGTGTGGTGTATAGGTGAGGTGACGAGTATCTATGCACCACTAAATTATTTGTTGAACGTGGTCCTTCCTTATTTCCAATTTAATTGATTCATGGCTTAAATCGTTTTATGATCATTGATGCCTCCATGTCTAATTATTTTCGTCGACTTGTGTCAAGTATTGTTCCAAGTATATTGGAAGTGACACTTCTTCCTTAGTCACATTGTGATACATCTGGTTGAGCTGGTTGTCAGTTTTACATTATATATTTCGGTTGGTTTCGCTGCGTAGTGATAATTAGTGAAGTTTCTGAATTGTACAGTTTCCTGTTTGGATAACTCTGGTTTTATTGAAAAGGTTTTCATACTCTGATTTTTATTTTGATTTAAATTGAAACTTGGAAAATTTTGAGGAGTTGATTATAAGTGATATCTAAAAAGAGTTATCCGAGTTGTTTCTTTTTATTTACTACGGCAAGTTACTGGTTATCAAGTTTATTATTATTGCTTCTTTCTTGCTTTATTATATACATTGTTCATAGGTTGTATGGTTAACGCCCTGCCGTAGACTCGTCACTACTTCATCGAGGTTAGACTCGACACTTACTCAGTACATGGGGTCGGTTGTACTGATACTACATTCTATACTCTTTTGTGCAGATCCAGGTACCGGTCAGAGTTAGGAGATATTACTACCTGCGCATTTTCGTTCGGAGACACGAGGTAGATCTGCTGGCGTCCGCAGATTCCTGGAGTCTTCTCTTTACTTTATAGGCGCTGTTTTATTTAATTCGAAACAGACATACATACTTCTTTCAGCAATTATTTGTAGTATTCTTAGTAGTTCGTGAATTGTGACACCAGACCCTGGGGTAGTTTTATAGTTATATATTTAGTTCGTGGTTCGGATTAATTATTGATCTTTATTAGTGTTCGTGAAGTTATTTAGTGGAAAGTATTAGATTCATATTTATTTTGAATTATTCTATTATGCTTAAGTAACTTTAAAAGAAAATGGTTAGTAAATTTCTAATATCGACTTGCCTTGCAAGTATTGTGTTAGGCTCCATCATGATCCCATGATTTGGAAATTTGGGTCGTGACAACTCCTCATGTTGAATTTGAGCGAACAGTCTTTTTAAAAGTTTAATATTACGGAAGAGACTCTTTAATTTATTTATTCAATTCTTACATTCTGCATGAATCTTTCAGTTCGTAAATTGATGGTGAGATTTGAACTCATCATCTCCAACTGCTTTGACCCGCCTCATCTAAAAACTTAACCTCTTGGAAAAGAGACACCTATATTCATTTGAGTATATATTAATTACATCGATCTCACAATGAACAATAGTAATACTGTTAGGAAATCGAAACATTAAATCCTCTAACTATAATTGTAACGATTCGACCGGTCGTTTTGAGATTTAGCGAGTCGTTCAGAAGTTTGAAGTCATGAGCAGCTCCATTTAAGGTATTATGACTCGTGGGCATGGAAGGAGTTGAATTTTGGGAAGTTCGGAGTCAATTGGAAAGAAAATTCTCATTTCAGAAGCCTTAAGTTGGACAAATTGACTAAGATTGAAATTCTGAGTAAATGACCTCCGAATCAGGATTTGAAGGTTCCTGCGGGTTCATATGATGATTTCGGGCTTGGGCGTATGTCCGGATCGAGATTTGGGTAACCCGGGAGCATTTCGGTGTATATTGTGGAAGTCAATTTTGAAGAAATTTCTTAAGTTTGGCTTGAAGCGCATTTCAGTGATATTGATGTACGTTTGGGATTTCGAGCCTGGGAATAGATTCATATGGTAATTCTGGAGTTGGGAGCGCGATCGGAAGTGAATTCGGATGTCCGTAGGTCATTTTGAAGTCATTTGGCTAAAGATAGAAATTTGAAGGTTTTTAATAATCTGACCGGAAGTAGAAATTTTGATATCGAGGTCGGAATGCAATTCCGAAAGTTTGAGCAGGTCTGTAATGTTGAATATGACTTGCGTGCAAAATTTGGGATCAATCAGACCTCATTTGATAGGTTTCGACATCCGATGTGGAAGTTTGAAATTTCGAAGTTCATAAAGTTTGAATTTAGTGCGATTCGTGATTTCAGTGTTGTTTGATGTGATTTGAGGTTTTGAGCAAGTCCGCATTATGTTTTGGAACAGGTTGGTATAATTGGACGGGGTCCCGGGGGCCTCAGGTGGATTCCGGGTGGTTAACGGATCAAGTTTGGAGTTTGAAGAAGTGCTGAGGTTGCTGTCATCTGGTGTGACCGCACCTGCGAGGCTTTGGCCACAGGTGCAAGATTTTGATGGTTTGGCTGGGACCGCAGGTGCGATGTAATTTCCGTACCTGCGAAGGTGCAGATGCGGACAATGGGGCACATGTGCGAGTTTTGGTTAGAGCTGAAGAATCCGCAGGTGTGGGAGTTTGGGCGCACCTACAGAATCGCAGGTGCGAGATGTGGATCGCAGGTGCGGATATCGGCCCGGGCAATGTATGTTTTATGACCGAGCACTTGGCTCATTTTCTTCCATTTTTGGTGTGGGCGATTTTGAGGAGCTTCAAGAGGGGATTTTCATCAAGCATCGCAAGGTAAGTGATTCATTCCCATTCCTAAGTTAAATATGTGATCTTGCATGGAAATTAGTAGGAAATTAGGATTTTTGGAAGAAAAACCTAGAAATTTTATTTTGGATTTCTACCACGAATTTGAGCATGAAATTTAGAGTAAATTTTGTATTTGAGTTAGTAAGACTATGGGTAGGGTATATCTTCGAGAAATTTCGAAATCCGGACACGTGCCTCGAAGGAATTTTGGTCAATTCACTGAACGGAGTTGGAAAATTATATAATTTGAATGGTTGTAAATATTAGAGTATATTTTCATTGGTTTATCATTATTTGGATAGTTTTGGAGCGTTGTGCGTCCATTGGAGTCGTCGGAAGGGCTTGGAAGCCGGTTATAGAATTTCGGAGCTAGGTAAGTCTCATTTCTAACTTTTTGAGGGGGAATTATCCCCATAGGTGAATTAAATAAATACATGCCATTATTTGCGGGGGCTACGTACGCACGAGGTGACGGGAGTCCGTTCGTAGCTACTACTATGCCATGTCCGGGTAATCTAGGACCCACTAGCATGCCTTGCATGTTGTACATGTGATCCTGCCAATAATATTAGACTGATAATGCTATTGAATTGGTAATTTATTTACTAAGAAGGCTAGAATGTACCTTTCTTATGCAGATAGATGCATAGATGGTTCGTGCTGTTCGACCCTCGGCAGTGCAAAGTTTATTATTGTTGGTCCGCGACATTCGACCCTCGGCACTTTGTTTGCGCATGATAAATGCTGCATATTTTCTGTGATTTATACATGTTTATCGTCCTAAGGAAGTTTTTAATGGCCAGTTAAGAAGAAGAAGATTGATGTGTAAAATATGAAATAAGTCTGATGTTTCTTATCCCTAATTATTATTTGAATTGTCAACTGAAATGACGAAGATTTAAAGTGTTAACTGTGGAAGGAGTTGATATTATTTATTCATGGTTTAAATAAATTGCCTATGACATTCATGCTTAGTGTCTCACTTGATTATACTAAATTGACTTCTAGGCAGTGTCTAATTCGACCTCTCGTCACTACCTCTCTGAGGTTAGGCGGGATACTTACTGGGTACACGTTATTTTCGTACTCATGATACACTTGGTGTGCATTTTTATTGCACATGTACTTTCATAGCGATGTGGCTGGTTTGGAGACTTAGGCGAGCTGCATCATCTGGAGACGATCCGCAGCTGACAGAGCCTCCCTCGTATTGTATTCATTTTATTTTAATTTCCTTGTCCAATTGTATTTCGGACAAGCTTGTAGAAATTGTAAAATTCTTAGAATTTGCTCATGCACTTGTGACACCGGGATCTGGGATGTATTTTATAAAAAATGGAATATTAAACTGTCGTATTTACTTAGCGGATTTTATTCAGTTATTATGTAATAAAGTGAAAGGTAATGATTTTAAAAATGCTAAAACAAGAAATTTAACTTAACCATTTAATGATTGGCTTGCTTGATAGTGGTGTCCGGCGCTATCATGACCTTATGGATTTTGGATCGTGAAAATAATTTTTGAATTAATTTTTCATATGAAGTATTTATAATTTTTGTTACCTTCTATTAATTTATGATTCATGTATTTTTTTTTTCAAAATTAAGAAATCATGCTAGAAGAAACAATTAGATGGATCCACCCTATACATAATCTGGAGGATCATGCCTTTTGGGGATATATGAAGGTCACCTTAATTCTACTTATGTTTGACCTAATTATTATTGTAAGAAAATAAAGAAAGTATGACACCTGTAAATATTATTCTACTTATGTTTGGCCTATGACAACTAACTTACACCCTGGAGTTAATATATGATTCTTCTAGTATATTACGCGTTATTCAATTCTATTCTCTTTTAACTTGCGCTTAATCAAGAATATGTAACACATCACCATTTTCTTTTAAGTGTTATACATACTTGAAGTTATCATATAGTTCAAATAAATAAAATAAATACTTTGGGAAGCAAATCATAAAAAATAATGTAAATTAAAAAAAAATTAAGATTTCAACGGAAACTCTCTAAATTTACTAATAAGATAAAAAGAAATAAAAACTATGTGTCTCAAGAATCAAAGGGAAAAAAAAAAGTAAAAGAGTTGGGACGAGGATTAGAAACTAGCGAAAGAAAAATAAAAGGGAAAAAGACCGGATTCACCCGAGTAATATATATAGTTTACATTTTTCCTTCGTTATACTTTTTGTTTAAATCCACTCTTACCGTTAATAAAGTGTAAAATTTCCCTCAGCCTAAACGTCTTTCCACTATGGCACCAGATCCCCAATTACATTGCCACGTAGATAGCCAAGTCAACACGTATTTTTAAAATGTCTCTTATAATAAAATGCTGGTCTCCCCTCAATCATACATCGGTTTACTAATCTATATTTAAAATGTCTTTTATAATAAAATGATGGTCTCTCCTTAATCATACATCGATTTACTAATCTATTTTTTAAATCTATATCTACATCTATATATATATTAAAGCAAGAAAGTTTGCATTGTGGTTAAGCTAAGTGGAATGTTAATATAAAGACACTTGGAAATTTAGGACAATATTTGTTATATTATTTAATTTAAATTGAAAGATAAAATATTTCTTTAATTTGAATAGTAAGATAGTAAATAAGATTCTTTTGAATCTGAATGGAAAGAAAGTTAAATTTGAATTGATTGATTAAATAATTAGGAAAGTTAATCAACATATAAATGTTCCAATTCAAACGAGAGGCTTTACGAGTTACGCAAATTGTTCTAAATGATGAGAAAGTTTTCTGAAATTTGAGTTCACAACGAAAACAATAGAAAAATACAAACATGTTTGTTATTAGAAACAAGACTAAAAAATCTAGGATAACCCATAATCATAATTACCTATTTTGTTGGATCAAACCTTAACTTTCGTAACTACCTTAGGTGATCAATAGTGTTCACTTCTCCGTGTGCCGTAAGACGCTAATTCAATAGATTTAAGTATAACAAGTATGAAATTAATATTTATATTATATTAGTAGTGATAACAAAAGAGAGAAAATATAAATTGAAGCATCAACCAGTATGGTAATTAATAAAGGAAAATTTACTTTGGTGATAGAGCACTTTCACCGATCAGTAAACTTAATGTTCAAATCAATCTATATCTATATATATATATATATATATATATATATAT